>JAASGW010000126.1:0-59005 GCA_023334395.1 Phytopythium sindhum
ATGGCTTGTGCGGATGTGTGCAGGGAATAGTGTATGCTACACTATTCCGTCAGGACCCGAACTCAGAGTAGTGTGCCGCACACTACTCTCTAGAGAGTACGGTACAGTGTCATACTGTACTGTACGTGTAACCCCGTTACACTGTCGCTGCTGCCGAGCACATTGACTCGATCTTCGCCCTGTTCCGCCGCCAGAAGTAGACACTCTTCCGCTTGGTCTGGAGCTGAGTGCCCCTCACGCCCTTGAAGAAGTTGGCGAGCATCGCGTCCATGTCGTTGCTCTGGCTGAAGAAGTCGATGGCCCGCAGCCGGAAGAGGTACGTCTCGTGCGTCCGGAGGCGAGGTCGCGTCTCCGCTTGGGCTAATGGGTTCTTGTAGCCGCGCGGCATTGTTATAATGAGCAGAGCACGAATGGCAAGAGACCACAATTGCAATCGTACTGTAATGAGAGCCAGCCGTTGCCGGTGGACCGATTTGCGCGGGAAATCTTCGGTCCGTGGCGTAATTTAACCACTCCCAATTAGATATGATTTTTTTCCCTGCTGTCATTGGCTGAAATTGTGCTGTCGGATATATGTTCGTGTCGGATACATATTCGGTTTTACGGTACTGACATAAAGAGAGAAAGCTTCAACGAGTTAATGTTATATCAGTACCTATATGGATTTGGTACGTTTTCGCTGTTTAATCAACCCACCGTTTGGTATTCGTCGTTCCCCTATGGCAGTTCGAGGAGAATGACTGTACATGATAATGGTGTACGCCACACCAATCTCTAACGGTTGGCCACCCGACCGAAAAGCTCCGACTTGACACCCCAATTGCACTATTGGACACTTGGTCTCTTCATCTCTGCGGCTTCCTTTGCGTCTTCTCCTCCTCTTCTCCTACTTCGGCGTCTTCTGCATCCCACCCAGCATGAGCGTGCTGTTCGGCAAGCGCAAGCGGCAGGACGCGGCGGCGGCGCTGGTACCATCTGTAGCGTCATCGTCTTCCTCTTCTCCTGCGTCGTCCGCAGTCGTCAGCACCTCGAAGGCGGCCGAGAGCAGCGAGAAGGTTCAGGTGCCGGCGTCGGGCACGGCGGGTGCGGTGCGCATCTCGTTCCTGAACCTGGGTCTGGACCCGTGGCTGGTCAACAAGTGCGAGCTGCTGGGCATCCGGCACCCAACGCCCGTGCAGGCGCACTGCATCCCGCCCATCCTGCGCGGGCGCGACGTCATGGGCTGCGCGCAGACGGGCAGCGGCAAGACGGCGGCCTTCGCGCTGCCCATCCTGCACGCACTGAGCAAAGACCCTTACGGCCCCTTCGCGCTCGTGCTGACGCCCACGCGCGAGCTGGCGTTCCAGATCGCGGAGCAGTTCAGCGCCTTCGGCAGCTCCATGGGCGTGCGCTGCGCCGTCATCGTGGGCGGCGTCGACATGCTCAAGCAGGCGCTGGCGTTGCAGGAGCGCCCACACGTCATCATTGCCACGCCCGGTCGCTTCCACGATCACCTGCTGCGCCCCAACCCGCCCAACGTGGCGCTGCTCAAGTACCTGGTGCTAGACGAGGCCGACCGACTGCTGGACGTGTCGTTCGCCAAGGACCTGAGCTTCATCCTCGACCGCATGCCCGCCAAGCGACAGACACTGCTCTTCTCCGCCACCATGACGGCCAATCTTGACCGGCTCGAGCAGCTGGCGCTCGGCTCGTCCGTGGACGGCCAGGAGATGTTCCGGTTCGACGCGACGCCTTCCGTCAAGACGGTCGCAACGCTTAAGCAGTTCTATTTATTCATCCCGGCGCAGGTCAAGATGACATACCTCATGTACCTGTTGTCGCGGCTGGACCCCAACAGCGATGAGGAGGACAACGCGGCCGAGCAAAGCAAGCACAAGAAGCTCAAGGGCGGCAAGAAGGCCAAGGAGCAACTCGAGCGCGAGGCGCTCGCGACCGCCACGGCCGCCGTCACGTCCATCCGACAGATGCAGTCCATGATGGTGTTCGTCTCGACTTGCAAGATGTGCGCGCTCGTGGGCGAGGTCGCGACCGAGCTCGGGGTCAAGACGGTCACGCTGCACTCGATGATGTCGCAGGCGCGGCGGCTCGCGGCGCTTGGCAAGTTCCGCAGCGGCGCCGCGCACATCCTGGTCAGCACGGACGTGGCGAGTCGCGGTCTCGACATCCCGCAGGTCGACGTCGTGCTCAACTTCGACCTGCCGCGCGACGCCGACGACTACATCCACCGCGTGGGTCGTACGGCGCGTGCCGGCCGCAACGGTCAGGCTATCTCGCTCGTGACGCAGCACGACATTGAGCTGCTGCAGAACATCGAGAAGGCCACGGGTAAGACCATGGACGACTACGAACCGCAGGCGCCCGAGGGTCGCGTGCTCAAGTTGCTCAACGACGTGACCACGGCCTCGCGCGTGGCCAAGATGCGCCTCGCAGAGCGTGGCTTCGACGACAAGGTGCAGGCGCGCAAGGCGCAGCGCCAGGAGCAGAAGGACAAGAAGCTGCAGAAGCAGAAGAAGAGCGGTCAGTAGAGCGGTATGCCCGTTGTTCCCGAATGAATATGGGTGTCTGTACTAGATCTATTTGTCTGCCCAGTCTACGTCTCCTCCTCCTTGCGCTTGATTTCCACGCCGCGGAACGAGTTGAAGCCCAGCGGATACGCGCGCCGCTTGTAGCGCACAACGGCCTGGTTGACGACCTTGGTCATTGAGCACGCGAACCGGAGCTCGTGGTACTTTTTCCGGCGCGCGACGGCCATCTCGTGGTCGCTCTTGAGCGCGTATCTGGCCGTCCAGTTGCGGAAGGGCAGCTCTTCTCAGTCGCTCGCGGGTGGCACCTTGATCAGCTCGCTGCCGCACGCCATGATGTCCTCGGACATCGAGTACTTGTAAAAAAAGTGCCCCAGCGCGTGGTGGTCCGACTCGTTGCCCTTGCCGTCCAGGAAGCCGTACATCTGGCAGTAGTGCATGCTCACTGGCGCGTCCTGAGGGAGCACGACAGCCGCGTCGTCCTCACACGGGTTCTGCATGGGCACGGGCTCGGCGGCCTCGATCTCGGAGCTGTTGCTCGCTCTGTCGCTCAGGAACGTCCAGTCCTCCCGCCCGTTTGAGTCCATGGACGGGTGCGTGATGCCCAGGTGAATGAACAATTTATGCTTGATGCCGTGCCGCGCGGCCGCCGCCGTGTACGCGAACATCTCGGTCATCCACCCTTTGTCCGACTCGCACATCTTGATCAGGAAGTTGCAGTAGTCGTCCACCATGCACACGGCGTCGTTGCGCGTCATGACGTACGGCGGGCCGGGGCCGGCGTAGTGCTCGCGCGCGAAGGTTTCGGGCATCTCGAGCAGCGCTCGCTCGCACTCGGCGTTGTTCTCGGCTAGCCAGCCCGTGCCGAGGTAGTTGAGCCAGTCCTGCGCGATGGCGACGCCATCCTCGACCGAGTCGTCGACCGCCTGCGTCTCGTTTCAGTCGTCGCCGATGGGCCGGAAGTACTTACGCATGTCAGCGCCTGTATTGATCGTCAGCTTCTTGAAGAAGACCGTGCCGCCGTCCAGCAGCGCGACCACTCGCTGCGTTACCGGCGGCTCGGCGTAGCGCAGGAAGTGGCGCAGCGCGAACGGTTTGTTGTACGGCGTGTAGTTGTCCGTGACGTAGGGCACCGGGTGCGGCGAGTAGGCCGGCGTGAAATGCCGCCGAAAGTCGTGGTACAGCGCCGGCTCCTCGCGCATGATGCGCTCCCGCTGCTAAGGCGTGCAGCCCGACAGGATCTGCGTGGTCGGGCCGCGCTGATCCACGACCTCGGCCGAGTACTGCAGGATGGTCTGTAGCATCATGCGCCGGCCCTGATCGCAGCTCGTGCTGAACACCATGTGGATGTCGTCCTGCACGCTGAGCGCCGCGTCCTCATCGCCCTGGAACGGACGCTGGGCTGGCAATGCGGTGGCAGCAACCGCCTCGGACTGCGGCGGCTCGAGCGCCTCCGATCGGATCAGCCGCTTCTCCTCCAGTGCGGCGATCAGTGAGCCGACCAGCTCCGCGTCGTGTTCCGTATTGCGCGACGGCAGCGCCGTTGGCACTCATGTAGCTGTAGTAGAGGAAGTAGTTGACGGCGCCGGTGGTCAGCAGCAGCGCCGCGGCACCCAGGACGCCCGTGCGGCTCCATGACCGGCGAGGCAGCGCGTCCGACGACTCCTTGGCTATCAGGAAGGGTCCGTGAGAGCTCCGAGCAGGCGAAAGCGCGACTGAGCGCTCCATAGACGCGTGGGTTTCCCCTCTCGGGCGGTTCAACGACCGTTGCAGACGCTGAGGCTGAGACTGACGAGTCTAACAGTGCAATGGCGGTGGTGAACCGACTGTGGGGCTGTGAGCAGTTGTTAGGATCCGATAGCGAAGCGCTATGTGAGACTTTGGGCTTCCGTTACTGGCGATCAACCCATGGGTACGCTTTTGCATTCCGCAGCCATTGACGTTTTCAAAATGAATGACCAGCGCATACTGAAGTGAAAATGTCGATTCTGGGTGCACTTCGACGCACGAACAGTCGACGCATTGCAGAATGGTGAGCGCCATCCGCGCGGCAGACATAACGAAGACTGCACGCTGTCGAATGTACTGGGAATGACGTCTAAAGGTGTCGCCAGCCTCTGCTTGTGACGATGGAAGTTCGGGCGTGGTATTCCACGCACGACGCCACTTCAAGATCAGGGTTTTATCGGTATTATCGCAATTTATTTAGTACTCAGCTTTACAATTTCATGATAGTGACACGTCACTATTGTGTTTCTGGTTTAGTGATCGGATGGACGCGACACCAAGTGCTCCGACTGTCATCATCGCTCGGCGCATTCGACCTCCGTGCCGCTCTTCCCAGGACCTGAGCCTGCGCAATCGAACTTGCCTCGTGCGTCTATCTATACCTACAACACGTGACAGGATGAGCGCGACGGAGAGCGTGCTGCTGGCGGTGGCGCGGGAGCACTCGGAGTCGTTCCAGATGGGCACCATAAAGTCGCCGTGGGAGTACTTCGAGTACAGCGTCAAGCTGGCCATGTCGCGCTGGACGGCGCTGCGCATGGCGGTAGAGGGCGAGTGGGGCGGCGGTGATATGCGCCGCAAGTACGAGCTGCTGCTGGAGGAGGTGCTCAACGTGTTCAAGTACACCAAGACGGTCTACGCGGACGACCTGGCCGAGGACCTGGCCAACTACGTCGAGTCGCAGTTCGGGCTCATCTGCGAGGATGGCAGCGTCGAGGAGCTGGCCGAGTTCCTAACGGTGCTGGCCGACGAGTGCAAGCGCGGCGACTACGCGCGCGTCAAGGACCTGCATGAGAAGGTGCAGAGCATGTTCCCCATCAACCTTAAGGCCGCCAAGGTGCGCTCCGAGGAGGATGGCAACGACCACGCCATGGACGCCATCGCCGAGGAGAGCATGCAGGATGACGGCCAGGCGCAGGCCGAGCAGCAGGAGACCGTGGACGAGGACGGCTTCACCACCGTGCGCCGCTCCTCGCGGCGGAAGGCGGCGCCTAAATTCTACGACCCGTCCGCCGAGTTCCCCGGCGCCCAGTAGACGCACCGATGGCGCTGTTTGACAGGGGAATGCTCTCGCTGTCTGTCTTGATAATTATATATACACCAGGCGAATTGCAAAGCGCTGATCGTCGTGTTCGTTCTCACCTCGTGGGTCGATACGCCAGCCTACTCAAAGTCGGCGAACATATCGTCCTCCTGCTCCGTGGCTTCGACCTGCGACGACAGTGAGACGACCGCGGCGGCGGCAGCGTCTTCGTTCTTCTCCTCCTCGCCGTAGAGGAACACACGCGCGTGCGCCGGCGCCACGCTGACGCTCGGGTCATCGTCTGAGCTGAGCAGCGTCACTCCCTCGCGCTTAACGGCGTCCCACGCGTTCGACTCTTCGCCCAACGACGCCTTGAGCCCGACGAGGAACTCGTTGAACTCGGCCGCGTACTGGATGTCGACGCTGCGCTTGCGGAAGTGAGCGAGGCACTGCAGCCCCTTGCGGTGGAACTGTGCGTCGCGCTGGCCCAGGAACGACTCGATCTGCGTCTTCATGCCGTTCACAGCAGCCTTCAAACGGTCGAGTCGGTCGTGGCGCTTAGCGCTCGACACGTCAATGAGCGCCTCAAAGTCAGCCACCGGGTTCATGGAGCCGACCGTCGTGACGCCGTTGCTTCTGTCCAGCAGATCGTCAAGATCCAACTCGCCGTCCGATCCGCCGCCGTCATCAGAATCGCCGCCGTCTTCGTTATCGCCATCTTCGTTGTTCGTCGCCTCCTGCTTGACTGTCTTGCTCAGCGACATGCTCACGTCGCTCCAGAACGCCTTCTTCTTCCGGTTGCTCTTCATTTTCACAGCCTCCCGCAGTGAGAACGCGTCGCCAAAGCTGCGGATCAGCGGTTCGATCTGCTGCTTTCGTGCCGGGTCCATGTTGATGGACGCCTCAATGTCCGCGGGGATCGGCGGGATCGCGGCGCTGTCATCGAACGCGCGAGTGCTGACGGCGTTGAAGAAGCGGTTCATCACGGGATTGAAGCATGAACCGACCTCGTCGGCCTTATCGTTGCGCACGCTGAGGCTGTCAACGAGCTTGTCAGCCAGTATTTGTTGCTCCGAGTTTGGTGTGAACTGGCGTGTCTTGAGCGGCGCGAACTCGTAATTGCGCACGTCTTCTTCGTAGGGCAACACGTTCGACCAAAACGCGTAGTACTTCTCGCCACTGCTGGACGGCGAGTTCGGAATCAACGCCACGACCTTGGGCGCCGCATTTTTGCGCGCAACGAACCGCGCAATCGCCACTTGGTCCATGGAAATCATCGCTTCGATGAGTGCTGCGAACGCTTGGGCAGCGTGAGGCTTACCCGGCTCGGCAACGAACATGTCCGTCGGCTCCATGAACTTGATAGGGGATAGCAGCGAGCGGTCGAGGAAGCCCAGCACCTTCAGCGACTTCTCCGTCTGGAACTTGAAGAACTCCACGTCTGCCGACGAGAACGGGACCTTCTCCTTGCCGTAGCGGTACGCGCGGACCTGGTGGTTGGGCGGCACTTCCTCGTCCGGATCACGCGGGTTCGTGTACCGACGGTCCATCTTGACGCGGCCCGCCGTCTCCTTCTCGTACGACGCCTGTGACTCCTTCACAAGTGTCGGAAGCGTCACTGGCTTGGTTTTGAGGTAGCAGTAGACAGGGATGCCAAACCCGTCCGTTCCGATCTCGAGGTTGCCGCGGAACTTGGTCGTCGGCGTCGCCGTTCGCTTTATACTCTGCGCCAGCAGCTGCATCCGCTTAGACACGGAGCTCACGTGGCCGCCCACCTCCGTCGCAATGGACACCAGCATCTTCTCGTTCTCGGCCTGGGTCACAGATAACAGAGGTAGTCAGCACGTGCAAAGTATTCGACAGGAAGATGCACACGATTGTACCTTGTCGAAGTCCTTGCCGTCTGCTGGCGCGTGTTCTGCCTTCACATCAGCCGATGGCTCATTAAGCTCCCCAGCATCCACTACTTGCTCGGCCTTGGGCGTGTCCGAAGTGGTGTGGAAGTCCAGCCCACTGTTCATTCACGTCGGTTAGGCCAACGTGTGTAACTGGGGTTGAAAGAACAACCCGTTGAGTCGACGAGACGCACATGACTTGGAGCTTGACTTCCATGCTCGTGATCATTTGTACAACCGCCTCGATGTCGGACGGATCGTTGATCTTGGCGGCCGCGTCCGTGATCACCAGGAGCTTCCGCTCGCACTTTTTGCCCTCTGTGCGACGATAGAGCAAGTCCAGCGCCACGATCAGCCCGTCCAGGATGTCCACCTGCATTCACCCACGACGATCATGAGCATCCCCCACACCCTTTAAGCTCTCGCACAGACGTCCACACCTTGACATTTGGGTCATCGAATGGCTCAAGCTCGCGCAGCTTCTCGCACAAGCGAAGCGTCGGCGTGTCGAGCGACTGCAGCACGCACACATTGCGATACTCGTCCTGCCCCTGCTCCTCGTTCAACTGGTTGTCCGTCTCTGCGTGACATACACGACATCAGCACGGCTTCATCGCATATGCTGCGTAAATGACTACAACTCTGCACACCTGCCGAGCCGTAGATGACGACCCCGACCTCGTCCTTGGACTTGAGGAAAAGCTGTCGTCACACATAGTTCGTCTTCGTCAGTGTCGGGTTGATGTAGCACTTCCAGCAGGCGAGGGGCCTCACCTTTTGATGGATGATGATCTCTACCGCGGCGACGGCGGCATCGAACCGCCGGTTGGCCCCCACGCTGCCGGCGCCGCCGCGGCTACTCCTGAGCATGCGCTCGCGCAGCGGCGTCGCCATGGACGGCCCCACGTCCAGCAGGATCACGGCCGCTTCCTGCGCCCATCTCCACACGTTAACAGCGCGCGCGGGTCAGAAACGGAAGTGAGCATAAGAGCAGACGCATCGTAGCATGTGGCAGGAGGCTCAGCGCCTTCTACGTCGGCATGAACCGCCCAGGGGACTCGCCTTGGAGCGCGACATCTTCGCCTTCTTGGTGAATCGGATAATGACGAGTTGCACTGCGTGACGGTTCAACTACAGCGTTTTTCATCCGAAAGTTGCGCGAAGGTCGCTCCAATCGTAAAAAAAAGCAATTTTAATGTTTTCCCATAAGCAGTAAAATCCCCATGTTGAGTTGATCGCCTATCAATCGTCACTACGCGTGCATGAAGCTCTCGCTCTTGCCTCCATTGCATGCATGAAGCTCTCACGCATACCCCCATTGCCCACAACTCAGTCCATAGGCTTGGCTGTTCTCCTAGTTCACTTGGTGTAGGCGATGGCACGGGAGACGTCGGCGGCGGTCTTCTCGCCGCGCACGAACTCGATGAGACGCAGCGCCATGGGGATGGCGGTGCCCGGCGCCTGGCTGGTGACGACGCCCTCGTCGCTCACGACCACCTGCTCGGGCGAGTACAGCTCGCCGAGCTGCTCCTTAAGCGGCGGGTGGCATGTCATGACCGTCCCGGGGACCAGTGAGTTGCGGTGCAGCACCTCGACGGGTGCGGCGCAGATGGCGCCAAGCGGCTTGCGCGCGACGATGTGGCGCTGCAGGATCGTGACGAGGGCGGCGCTGGCGCCCAGCTCCTTGGCCCCAGGCCCACCGGGCACCACGATCAGGTCGTAGTCCTCGTCCACACAGTACTGGATGGGCTTCTCGGCCTGGACCGTGGTGCCGCGCACAAGCTTGACCATGTGGTGCGGGTGGCCGTGGCCCACGTGCGCGAGCGTCACACGCACACCTGCACGCGCCAGCAGGTCCCACATGACCACCACCTCGATCTCCTCGCTGCCGTCGACCTGGCCACAATCAACAGTGAAGCGTGAAAGCGTTAGTGTTGAACTAGCAGGCATCAGAACGTACTGCGAAACCGAGCCTACGCACCACGGGGATCAGCGCCGTCGGCTTAGGGTGCACCATCTCGCTGAACTTGTCCACGAGCGCCGCCATCGTTGTCTGTTGGTTGTCGAACTGACCAATACCGAACTGGGGGAGCGCTGGATGAGCAGCGAGCACAAACATCCGGCAGTTGGAGGCTGTTTGTCGCTTCGGGCGGCACTCCAACGGCCCGTCCCATACTCCACGTGCGATACGACCGACCAACGGGCGGATCGGCGTTTGGCCCCACCCACCCAGCTCATTCCTGTTTACGAACAACAGCCATGGCATCGACGACGCCTATCGTTCCGACGCCCGTCATCGCGGCGGCCAACCTGCCCGACTTCGGTGCGACGCCGACTGATGTGGTGGTCAAGCCACGCGCGCTGATTGTTGTGGGCGACGGCAGCGAGGAGATGGAGGCGCTCACGCTGTCGGACCTGCTCACGCTCGGCGGAATGCACGTGACGCTGGCTGCGCTCGGCCGCAAGTCCACGAACGTGGTCGAGGGCAACTTCGGGTTGCGCATTAAAGCGGACCAGTCGATCGAGGAGAGCAGCTTCGGCACCTTCGATCTGATCGTGCTGCCCGGCGTGCGTTTCGTTCATTGGACAGCTTGTGTTTTGGTGCGTCTCGCTCACTTGTCTTGTCATGAACGCTCAGGGTGCGGGGGCCGAGCGCTATCTGGAGTGCGAGCTGCTCAAGAAGATGCTGCAGTGGCACACGCAAGACGGGCGCTGGGTGGCCGCGAGCTCAAGTGCGCCGGCGCGAGTGCTGCGCCCATTGAACCTGCTCGAGACCGGCGCTCAGGCGACCTGCAGCGCCGACTGCGCGCGCTTCATCAGCGACTGCTACGTGAACTCGAACGTGGTCGTCTCGGGGCGCTGCGTGACCAGCCAAGGCCCCGGCACGGCCATCGAGCTGAGCCTGACGCTCATCAAGCTGCTCTGCGACGAGCAGGAGGCGCGCAAGGTCGCCCGCGAGATCTGCTACGACTGGCAGTAGGAGAGGCGGCAGCCACAATGAGCGAGGGTTAATGCACGTGAGTTCCAGGCAGCCATGGACACGAAGATAACCGCACAAAGGATCAACTCAGCACGCTTGGTTGCGGAATAAATTACCTCTTGCCGATGGCGTTGCAGGCTACGGCACGACGATCATGGCATAGTAGCGCGCGAACACGAGGCTGGCAAACATGAGCGCGTCGATGCGGTCGAGCACGCCGCCGTGTCCAGGGATGAGCTTGCCCGAGTCTTTCACGCCCGCTGCGCGCTTGAGCAGGCTCTCAAACAGGTCGCCAAGCCGGCCGACGATGACCGCGAGCACTGTGAAGCCGATCTGCGCGACAGTCGAGCCGGGAACGTCCAGCAGATCTGACGAGACGTGCATGGCGACGACACCAAACACGATGGCGCCTAGTGTGCCCTCGTAGTCCTTGTTCTTGGACAAGTGCTTCGCGAGGGGGTTGTAGTGGCGGTACTTGAGCCACTCGAGCACTTTGCCGGTCAGATACGCGCCCGTGTCTGACGCCCAGACCACATACAGCAGCACGATCAGCAGCTTCCGGTAGGACTCAAGCCGCGCGTCATCCACGAAGGCGACGATCACTGACAGGCTGCCAACGATGTACAGGTACCCTAGCATGTCGAGCGCAATGTGGAGGAACACAGCGGGCCCACCGGGTCTGTTGGGGTTGCTCAGGCGGAAGAGGAATAGCAGGACGGCGCCTGCCAGGAAGACCTCGCTCGGCTCGAGAGACGTGCCGCAGCTGAAGCGGTTGATCGGGCACGACGTCGAGTGCATCGTGAGCAGCGTGAACACGATCTTCTCGACCAGACAGATGAGCGCGTACTTCCAGTTGGGCGTGAAGGCGCCGCTGAGCGCCGCGACAAAGTCCGTCGCGATCGAGTAGAACCAGCGCAGGCGGTACAGGTCCGTGTTCTTGACCTCCGGGATGTACTCGACGTAGATGAGGAAGCACGTGCTCGTGACCGCAGTCGTGATCGCTGACATGACGATGCCCGCGACCCACTCGTTCCCTCCGAACAGTTTCTGCGCGATGCCCGTGACAACGCAGCGGTCAAAGCTCGGGTCTTGCGTGCTAGAGGCGGACGCCCACGTGCGATTGCTGGCCGCCGACGTCGCCGTGCATTCGTCTTGGTCGTTCTGGCCGTCTCGCGACCCTGGAACCGAGAGGGTGGGCGTCTGGTCGACGGTCGGGTCGACCTCAGTTGGATGGTCGGTCGGTCGAGCTGGCTGTTGCTGATCATGAGGAAGAGACGGCTCATAATGCTGGCTGGCCGAAGAAGAGGCAGTCACCATGGTGCTGGATGAGCCTGTAGTCGTCAGCGCCGGAGTCTCCGAGTTATCGGGATGTACCACGGTACCACCACTACCGGTAGCAGTCTCTCCGACCTGGATCTCCACCATGGCGGAGTCGCAAATGCCCGTGTCGCTGCCGCTCTCGCTGCTGCTGGTGCGGGACGAGTGCTGGCGGCCGTTCCTGCCCCTTGCGTTGCGGTTCCGCCGCCGACTGGCGCCATTGGCTCCGCCGCCCAGCGTCACTGTCGCTGTGGAAGACGACGATCCGTCGGTCCCCCCGCTCCCTCCGCCCCCTATGCTGTTCCCTGCGCCCCCAATGCTGAGCTCCCGCTCCGCCAGCCGCAACTTGGTGATCATGCGCAGGTGGATGCGGTGGGCAAGCCACGAGTACTCGAAGCTGCAGATGCTGGTCACGAACGTGCAGAAGGTAGCGGTCGCGAAGGCCGGCGACTGCCAGAGGAAGATGGTGATCAGCGGCGCGAGCACCAGCGCCGAGAGCGTGCGCTGCACCGCGTTCAGCCGCAGGAACGAGCCGGCCAGGCTCAGCACGCGCGCGCGCAGGTGGCAGCCCCTGTCCGGCGCCGAGGACCCGCGCAGCACCTGCGGGGTGACCACGATGGCGCTGTCGAGCCCGCTGTGGTAGAAGAAGCCGCGCGACGAGTGTGACGAGAGCGAGGACGGCGACAGATCGCGCTCCGGTACGGGCGGCGTGTCGGGGCCCTGCAACCCGCGCAAGTCGTCGTGGAAGACCCAGGGCAGCACCAGGCAGCCGCCCGTCACGCTGCTGCGCGCGCTGCCGGCGTCGCTGAGCTCGATGTCCGCGGGCGGCGGTGCATGCAGCGCGCCGGAACCGGGGCCAGACATGGCAGCCGATCGTCTTGGGAAAAGTATGCTTTTAGTCTGCGCGTAGTGTTCCCCCGATGTACTGCGATGAGTGTTTTAATCAGAATTAAATGCAAAAAGGACCCGGGTGCATCCATTTATCAAGAGAAGATGCGAGGAAATAGGGGAGATTAGTCAATTAATATGGCATTTTGCGCTAAAAATGCGCCAACTAAAAATGCGCTCGACCTGCGGAAGAAGAACACTGGCTCCCCGCACCAGCTGAAACGAAACAAGAGCAGCTGTTCTGTTGCCACTTGTTAACTGCTCTATAAGTGAAACAGGAGGACCTTAGTACAACAGTTGGGGAGCAGAGGATCGGCACGTGGAACCGCCGCTGCGATCTGGAAGAGGCGCCTTCAAGTCGGACGTGTTTGAAGATTAGCTGCCGTACGATCCATTGTGAAACGAGATCAGCCACTCGCCGCGGAAAGATCGCGCTCAGGACGCAAATTCAACGGCGGCACCGCTCGTTCCTGCAACTTACATGTAATTACATTATAATAGGTAGGCTCTTCAGTATGGGTGTGTGGTGCAGTCGTTTCTACTGCGCTGCGACGAATCGGCTCGCGGGCTCTGGGGACTTTCAACCCGCTGCACCGCGACTCGATGGATGGTACACCAAACCAATGCAGACGGCTCCGACCAGACCTTGTCAGCAAGCATTACTGGATTGCAACGGTCGACTGTTCTGTTGTCGCGTGAGGTCAATCAGCGCTTACCATTGGTCGTCGCGCGCACAGTATGCACCATAGCACGGCATCCGCGGCATGTCGGCGCCAGCCAGTCGTGCTGAGATCACTGCATCCGTACCGTACGGTGACCATCGCTCTGGAAGCTGCTGGGTGGACGAGCAGCACTGACAAAGACGTGGTCTCCGCTGTCGTCAGCTCTGGGGTTCTTTTTTTTCTTTAAAGTTGTTTTCGGAACCGTCCACTCGTCACTTGACAGGCGCAAATGAACGTTCCTCGTGGCTCCGCGCGCCTTGCGGGTCTATCATATAACTTTAGCGTGCACTACGCGAATATATGATCAGGAGAGGAGAGCACGGAGGATCCACTTCTGCGTGGCGCTCGCAGGCGACTGACCGTGCTTCTCCAACGCATGAAGCTCATTCGCAGTTGCTGGCGGCCAGCTCGACAAAAAAAGTTGATTCCTTATTCACTTGGTTCAGTACGCTCGTTTACGGTACGGTCAGTACCGTAGGTGACATATCGCACCGCTCATACAAAGTCCGACTGTAAAAGGCGGGTCGATGGCGGGGGATGTGGCTGTTCGCACTCAACATGACTGCCAGTGGTACTACTGATGGTCGCGCACGTAAAGCGCGTCTGATTGGCTGATTTTCTCATGACGGATGTGTCACACCCCCGACTTCTGTCTAATAAACACCTCTTCAGATTCCGAACGGTTCTGTCGATTGGCTATAAATAGCGCGCTCGCCACAATTTATTTTGGGGACGCCAACGCTAGTACCCTGCCCCTGTTTTGCACTAGATGTACTGAAACAGCGGCAGGGGAGGGGTTGCGATCCATCGAGGTTACAAGTGTTGAGTGGGCTGCTCACTTTGGTTCTTGCGGCCCCCAGCGCAAGTGGCAACGCAACCGGCAACCGGCAGGGCGGACAGCATACAGTCAAGGTAGTTACGCCGGCTGGGCGTTGGTTACACTCTCTCCGGGACGCGTAACCAGGTCGGAGCCATGCTGAACGCGCTCGTGAACGGGTACGCGGCACTCTGGCGAGTGGACACACTGGGCTTCGGCGCCGAAGGGGCCGGCGGCAAGAAGAACTACCGCGCATCCGCGTCCGTGGCGGCGGCGGTGCCCGCCAAGAAGAAGGAGTCCGAGAGGAAGAAGGCGCCGCCCGCGCTCTCGATCAACGACCGCCTGCGCGCGCTCATGGGGCCCATCATCTCGGAGGAGGAGCTGCAGGAAAAGGTGCGTCAGATTCGAAAATGTAGTCAGATTCAGCTTCCGTCATGAGTGATGAGCTCACATGGTACCATATTACCCCCTGTAGCTCGTGTTCGGCCGGCTGCTGGGCAGCGGGGCGACGTCCAAGGTGTACGCGGCTGTGGATACGCGCTCGGGGAAGGAGGTCTCGGTCAAGGTCTTTGACAAGGCGGCCATGATTGAGGTGCGGCGCTCGATGGTCGCGGACGGTAGCGCCGCGTCCGAGGAGAAGGCGGTGCACCGCGTGCGCCGCCGGCTGCTCAAGATCCTGTCCGAGATGGAGATCTCCAAGTCGCTGGACCACCCGAACATCATCAAGTACCTCGGCGCCTACGAGACGCATCACCGCCTCTGCATCGTGCACGAGCTCGTCGAGGGCACAGACCTGCTGGAGCACCTGCTGGAGCACGGCAAGATGGACGAGGGCGTCGCCGCTGGGGTATTCGCGCAGCTCCTCTCCGCGCTCGAGTACTGCCACGATCACAACGTGTACCACCGGGACCTGAAGCTGGAAAAGTAAGGTCACCGCATTATGCTTCTTGGTGTGTGATGTGTTTGGTCTAACGCGTCTCTACTGTGCCTTTGAATTCCAGTGTGCTAATCACGACCGATATGCAGGTCAAGCTGATCGACTTCGGGCTCTCCGAAGTTGTCTACCCGGGGGAGACGTTGTCGACCATGTGCGGCACGCCGCTGTACTGCAGCCCTGAAGTGCTGTTCCTGCACACGAAGTATCGATCGCGGTCATCGCCCAAGGGTTTCTACGGTGGCCCTGCCGACGTCTGGAGTATCGGCATCCTCATCTTCGCGCTACTAACTGGCTGCGCGCCGTTCGACGACTCGACGTTTCAGAAGCTGCGGCACGAGGTGTCGCGCCGCTCCATCGCGTACCCCTCGCACCTGTCGGATGAGGTCAAGGGTCTTCTGAAGGAGGTCCTCGTGTTCGACCCGTACATGCGCCCGACCGTCAAGGACCTGCTAGACTACGCGTGGTTCAAGCGCGAACGCGAGCGCTCGCTGACGTGTACAAGCGTGAGCAGCACCGCCGTGACCGCTTCTCCGTCGATCATCGAGCACTTGGCGGAGATCTCCGCCGAAAGTGAGGTCATCTCTGAGTCGATTAGCGATCTGAACGAGGATGGAGATGACCTGGAGGCTGACGAGGGCGCGACGACGGTGGTCAAGTGCGGTCGGTCGCTGTCGTGTCATAGCGCGGCTCGCACTGAAGAAACGGCAAGCGCCAACTCGAGTCTGGAGGACTCGCGTGAGAAGGAGGAGGACAATCAGCTCGCGTCGCCAGTGTCGCGTCGCTCGAGCTAGGACGGACCAGAGGAGTCCGAGAACGTTTAAGGGTATCGTAGGCGTGTCGACGGGAAGACACGGCCGATGCGTACGAGTTCACGCCGAGGGCGAACCATTTAAATGCAAATTATTTATGATGGAACTGCACGCGATCCTCGTTGAACTCGTCTGCTATATGCACTTGGTCATTGTCAAAGCCTCAGCACTCGGAAGCAAAATATTTAGTCAAACCCCACGCCGATCATGCTGACGACGTGGGTGCCCGTGCAGCTAGAGCAAGTCGCGCCTGCTCTGCCTTGGCGCGGAGTTCGGCGGCGCGGCGCTGGGCTTCTTCTGCCTTCCGCGCGGCTTCTTCGCGCTTGGCACGTGCGTGCGCCTTCTCCTCCTCGATTGCGGCGAGCTTCCGTTCAGCCTCGCGCTGGCGCTGCTCTTCCTCAACGCTCAGCTGCGTCTCAATCTGTTTGCGCGAGCTAGCACGTACCTTTGAAGCGGCCTGAAACGCTCGCCGACGCATTTCTTCGGCCTTCTCTCGAGCCTCCCGGGCCTTTCGCTCTGCTTCTTCGCGCTTGCGGATAGCTTCCTCCTTCTTCTGCTGCATAGCAGCCAGAGAAGCTTCCTGACGCTCTGCCTGCGCCTTCTGTTCGAGTTCCAGCTCTTTCGCTACGCGCTCGGCGCTCTTCTGCTCAAAGTCAGCCGCAGCGAGCCGTGCCTTTTCGCTCATCTCCCGCGCTCGGCCCTTGTTGTCAATCACGCGCTGCATGGCGCTGCGCTTGCGGGCCTCGGCCTCAGCACGTGCCGACTGCAGCGCCGTGGACGCGGTGGTCTTCTCGCTTTCGCTGGCGGCGATGGCCTTCTCGTACGACTCCAGCGCGCGCTGGCGCTCGTTGAACTCGACTAGTGACGCCTTGCACACGGCCGCGACCAGCTTGCGGTCGGCCTCTTCCTCGGCCAGCTCCCGCGCCCGCCGCGCGTCCCACATGATGTCCACCGCCGCGTCCACTTTCTCGCGCGGTGCCGCGGACAGGAAGAGCGAGCTCGGCGACGACGGTGACGACACCGCGCGCGGAAACAGGCTGGCCGCCTCGGTGGAGCTCTGGGTGGACAGCGACGAGGACGAAGACGGCCGGCGGCGCACGGTGTCTATCTCGGCGCTCAGCTGGCTCTGCTGCGTCTGCGGGGACTGCGACGTCATGGTTTGCCGCTTGGACGCGTCGATCTCGAGTGGCACCAGGTTGCGCCAGGACTGCGGGCGCGCGTAGTCGTAACCGTCGGTGTCGCGGAACCCGCCCATGCTGGTCGCCCGCTCGTGGGACGACGGCGGTGGCGCGCGATCGTCGCGTTGGTAGCCGCGCGTGTAGTCGAACGAGCTCATGGAGTGGAGAGCCTCGAGTCTTGCGCCTGGTATGATGGTGTGCTTGAGCCCGGCGCGGACGATCGGTGTATGGCGTTCAGTATGGAGAAAGACCGTCGCTTGCCTTTCCGTTGTTTGCTGCGTTTCCTTTCTGGGTTGCAGCGGAAGAAGAGAGAACGCCGCAAGCAGCTCGAATAGAGCGCGGTGTGGATGATACCCACACAATGAGACAGACAACTGAGTATCAATTTGAATCGAAAATAGTTTATAGGACACATTCAGGGTTATACTGCGAAATAAAAGGTGTAACTTTAAGGATATTTACAAATTTACGAAGGTATTAGTTGGGTGGGCGGACCATGCCGACAGTTTGACACTGCCGCTCCGAATAGAGCGCTGGTAGTGCGCCTTTTCGAGTTTCTGGGTTCTGACACACGTAAATTGTACTAAATCAGTATATTTTTTCTTTTTTGTGGACACGACGATCTCGGTTCAGTACCTTCCTGTTTCGATTAAGCTGGCACGAGTAATAGGTTAAGGTAATTCAATCTGGGTACCGTACCTCTCCCAACTGTATCGGTTCGGCTCGATTCTGTCGTCCGGCTCGGCTCGGCTCGGTTTGGCTCGGCTCAAACGCACAGCTCGTTGCCACCACCAGCAATGCTCGGCGTCATTTTGACCGGCTACGCGCACTAAGCCATGGGCAAGACCTCCAAGGACAAGCGGGTGCGCTGATGCCTCCACTTCTGCTGCTACCTACTCGGTCTCCTTACGGCTGCAGGTGGCTGCTACTGTTTCGTCCCTCGATAGGACATTTACTACCGCAAGGCCAAGGAGCAGGGTTACCGCGCGCGCTCGGCGTTCAAGCTGCTGCAGCTCGACGACACGTTCCAGCTGCTTCCAGGCGCGTCTCTTCCATTATCCTGCCTGCCTGTGCAGCATATGCCGTGCGCTAACCTCTGCGTTTATGGAAATTCTCAGGGACGACGCGCGTGGTGGACTTGTGTGCCGCGCCCGGCGGCTGGAGTCAGGTGATCGCGGAGCGACTCGGGTCTGAAGCTGGACCTGATGAGGAGAAGACTATCGTGGCGGTGGACCTGATGGAGATGGCGCCGCTGGACGGCGTCGTGCAGCTGCAGGGCGACATCACGCACCAGCAGACGGCCGATGCCATCATCGCCCACTTCCACGGTAAGCGCGCGCACGTCGTGGTCAGCGACGGCGCGCCGGACGTGCTGGGTTTGCACGACCTCGACGAGTACCTCCAGGCGCAGCTGGTGCTGGCTGGGCTCAACATCAGCCTGCACGTACTGGAAGAGGGTGGCGCGTTCGTCGCCAAGATCTTCCGTGGCAAGGAGGTGTCGCTGCTGTTCGCTCAGCTGCGCCGATTCTTCGGACAAGTGACCTGCGCCAAGCCCAAGGCTAGTCGCAACTCAAGCTTCGAGTCATTCGTCGTGTGCCAGGACTTTCGCCTGCCGGAGGGATACGAGCCAAGCATGGAGCGCAATCTCCTGGATCTGCTCTATCTGGATGATCTTGAGGAGGACGACGAAGACGACGCCCTGGACTACAATAGCAACGTCTCCGCTGAGCGCGGAGTGTGCATGGACGTGCTGTTCCAAGGCTGTGGTGACGTGTTCGGCTACGACGCGGACCAGTCGTATCCGCTGGAGGAGGACAGCGCGGCGAGTATCAATAGCGCAGCCTATATGCACCAGGAGCCGCTGCAGAAGCCTATCAACCCGCCGTACGCGAACGCGCTCAAGAAGAAGGGGAAGAAGCATTGACATGGACAAATGAAATGTGTACGCGTTCATCTATAGACTTGAGTGCTGTGCCGCCACTGGTCACGCCGTTTCTGTGATTGATTCTTGCTCCTCCGCCTGCTTCTTCCGCCGCTTCTTGGAGTTCTCCGCTGCCACTGCAGACATCGAAAATCAGCGATATTTGAGCAAGATGCCATAGCATCGAGGATGCGTATGGCTGTGGCAAACCTCGCGGGTTGTCGCTCTCGTAGAACCTCTTGAGCAGCGTGATTGCCTCGTCCTTCATGACGCTCGTGACGCACGGAAAACCAACGTGGTGTTCGCTCGTCGGGAGCATGCTAGTTGCCATCAACCACACTATCAGACCTCGAAATGAGACCGCAAGCAGAAGGTTATCCCTGGCTGACCCTACCTCTTCTCGTGCAGGTTGAGCACCGATCCGCAGCCGCCGAATCGGTCGTTGTGGCAGCCAAAGACGACACTCTTGATGCGCACGTTGTCCAGCGCACCCGCGCACATGATGCAGGGCTCGCAAGTCACGTACAGCGTCGTTTCGGCCAGCACGCGCATGGCCTCGTCGGCGCCGTACTTGGTCGCGATCTCCTCAATCGCGACAATCTCGGCGTGCTTGGTGGCCTGGTCACACAAGACGCAGCACAGTCAGTTCGCGGACAGAATAGACCACTCTACCCAACTCAAGTGGCGTCGCATAGTGTCCTTACGTTGAACAGCTCGTTGGTGCGGTTGCCGGCGCGTGCGATGATCTCGCCGCCGTGCACGAACACGCAACCCACGGGCACCTCGCCGCGCGCGAGCGCTCTCTCGCCCTTCCCAAGCGCACACAGTAGTCATCCGTCACGTCTACTTTACAGTATCAAAGCATCATTAGCGCTGCAGCGTGCGCACCTCGCGTAGGGCCTCGCGCATGAACTGCTCCTCCATCTCGGGACTCGTTGGTCGTATTGGTGATGACAGGTTACCGGTTGACGTCTGTTCGGTTATGCAAGGGGGGGTACAGTGTAACACTTATTGTAACCGAGGTTACTGTTGCATTCGCAGGTTACGCTCGACCATCATCAACCGCAGAACCAGCTCGAACATGGCGCTCCTCCCGTTCGCTCGGCGAGTGTGCGCTCCGCGCCGGCCGGTGGCGGCGCTGGGCCGCCGGTGGATCAACTACGGCCACGACATTCACAAGGTGCGCGCTCGGCAGTCTTGGTCCCTATCTTCATGCTGTGCGTTGTGTAGGAGTTCTGCATATTCTGACTGTTTGCTTGTCATGAGTAGGAGATGATGTCGGGGACGTCCAAGGTGTCCGTGACCGAGTACGACGAGGGTGGCTTCGTCATCAACAACGTGGTAGGTGATTGTGAATCCGTACAAGTGTGGTGATGGCTCGGAGCGTCGCCTGACGCTGCTGTTCGTTGCGCCATCCCTCGCAGAACATGCGCGGTGGCGTCGCGCTTTTCCCGGAGATCGCAATGGTACGCGGCTGTCATAGTGCACATCACTACATGACGGTGAAGGTGCTGACTCCATGCTTCTTTCGTGTCTGATCCAGCTCTGGAAGCCGCGCTGGTTCGAGGAAATCACGCGCGAGCACCTCGAGGTGTTCACGATCGCCAACCCGCCGATCGGTACGACCCGTATGAGTTCATACAACAAGGACAACAGTATGAACTGATTAGGCCGTGTCCATGCATGTAGAGATCCTGGTGCTCGGCTGCGGCGCCAAGATCCGCCACGATCTGCCGCCGGAGACCAAGGAGTTCCTCAAGGTCAACGGCATCGTCGTCGAGTACGTCGACACGGTCAACGCGTGCGCCACGTTCAACATCCTGAACGCTGAGGACCGCAAGGTGGCGGCGGCCATCCTGCCGTACGACCCCGAGGTGACGGTTGTGTCCAACTAAACGGCCAATACGAAGGGAAGAGAGCTCGCTCGCTGCATTTGCTCAACCGAATCGGTTGCAGGCCAACACGATCGAGCACATGCAAATGGCATCGTCTTACTGCTACGCTGATTGGTCTACGGACTCATGTTCGCACGGGCTTCTTGCACGCCGGGCAGGGAAAGTGACGACCGTTCCGCTCAAACTTCTCAATGCAACCAGTGTGCACTACTGTCTCGCAACGGCCGTCGCTGCACTTGCGCCCCTGCAGCACCTCGTACGTACAGATCGGGCATTTCTTGACCTCCAAGTCCCGCAGGAACGTGATGAGCTCGAGGAACGCGCGCGGTCCAAGCGTCAGGCTCGGACTGGGCAGCTGTACGGCACTCGGCGCCAGCCACCGCTCGGCCGTGAGGCGCCGCATCAGCTCGCTCACCTCGCCGATCGACGTCTTCTCGCGCAGGTTGTACAGCTCCGACTCCTCCAGCGCGCCTTTGTCTCTGGTGGATGAGAAACCATTCAGTCACAGAAGGTTAGAGGATGAATAGGGCGTATGATAGCAGGCGTCGGTAGGCACGCACGACTCGATGATCTCCTCCATGGCCTTGCGGAGGAACACGATTTCCCACGGCTTGTAGCTGCTGCTGAATGACGTCAGCGCGTCGTGGCTCTGTGATAACAGTGTCAAAGCATCATGTCATCTGTCAGCTAGTGACAGCACATGCAGTGCTCTCAGGCGACAACGTACAGTATTGACGACGGCCATGTACATCTTCCCGTCGTCATACATGCCGCGGCGGATGTCCAGCGCGAACGGGCGGATGCTGTTGGCGATCGCCGACACCATCTCGTCCACCACCGCGTCCCCAATATCTGCACACGCAGCAAGCCTGGTTATCGGAGGCCACGTGGACAACAGAATAGCTAGCGCATGCGCCGTCGCACCTTCGCCCATCAGCTTGCGCGCGAGCTTGCGCACATGCTGCTCCTCCATCGCGCCCGCCGCCTAAATTGGCGTCAAACACCAAGCGATCCATCAGCCCAAAGTCCATGTGCCAGTCACAGCGACACCCGCCTCCCGCTCTTATAGTTTTTCAAGTCCGCACCATGATGCGCTGCAGCAGCATCCGGTTCGTCTCGCTCCGCGGCATCATGGCCATCTTCCCAATCTCTTCCAATGCCAATTGTGATTTTTTTCGCAAGAAAGTCCCAGTCAAGTTGCACGGGAAAAATAGCGTTGCTCCAACAACTCAAGTCGCCTTAACGTTGCTTGAAGGAATGATTGCGGTCTTCATCCACCACCACAGGCTCTCAGTATCAAAGACGCGCCCAGCAGATCACCAACGTCCAAGATGCTGCGCCTCTCGCTGTCGCGCTCTGCTGCTGCACCCCGCGCGCTGGGCTTGCGCACCTTCTCCTCTGTCTCGCCAAGCGCCGGGGCGGCGGAGAGCAGCGTGGTGCCCGTGGCGGCGGGCGCCATGGACCTGATCCCGGAGGACGTGGTGCGCGAGCTGAACAAGCACATCGTGGGCCAGGAGGAGGCCAAGAAGGCCGTGGCAGTGGCGCTGCGCAACCGCTGGCGGCGCCGGCAGCTGCGCGACGACTCGCTGCGCGCGGAGATCGCGCCTATGAACATCCTCATGAGCGGCCCGACAGGCTCGGGCAAGACAGAAATCGCGCGGCGGCTGGCGCGGCTGGCCGACTCGCCCTTCCTCAAGGTCGAGGCCACCAAGTACACGGAGGTGGGAATCTACGGCACCAACACCGAGTCCATGATCAAGGACCTGGTGGACGTGGCCGTCGACATGGAGCGCGACCGCGCCGAGAAGAAGCACGCGGCCGCCGCGCGCGCCCGCGCGATCGACCGGCTCGTGGAGCTGCTGGCCGGGGAGCACGCGCCGGACGCAGCCACGCGCGCCAAGCTGCGGGAGCAGATCGCGAGCGGCGCGGCCGACAACCAACAGGTGCAGGTGCAGCTCAAGCCGCTGCGCAAGAAGGCACGCGCGAACCGGTCGTCCTCGTCGGACATGATGATGGACATGCCACCGGAGCTCGAGAACATGATGAGCCAGCTGCAGAGCATGATGGCGTCGCGCTTCGCCGGCGCAGGCGACAAGGGTGGCAGCAAGTGGCAGCGCATGTCGGTCAAGGAGGCGCTGCCGCGTCTCGAGGCCGAGGAGGCCGAGCACTTTATCGACGACGACGAGATCGTCAAGCAGGCCGTCGAGAACGTGCAGCACAACGGTATCATCTTCCTGGACGAGATCGACAAGCTCGCGACGGACGAGCACCGCGGAGGCGGCGGCGGCAACTACCGCAAGGGCGAGGGCGTGCAGAAGGAGTTGCTTGCGCTCACGGAGGGCTGCGCCGTCAGCACGCGGTACGGCCTTGTGTACACGGACCACATCCTCTTCATCGCCAGCGGCGCGTTCCACCGCTGCAACCCGTCGGACCTGATGCCGGAGCTGCAGGGCCGCCTGCCGATCCGCGTCGCGCTCGAGCCGCTCGGCACGCCCGAATTCGTGCGCATCTTGAAGGAGACGGAACACAACCTGCTGCGGCAGACGCAGGCGCTCATGGCCACCGAGGGCGTGGAGCTGTCGTTCACGGACGAGGCGGTCGAGGAGATCGCGGCCATCTCGGCGCAGGTCAACTCGCAGACGGACGACATCGGCGCGCGCCGCCTGGCCACGATCGTGTCCAAGATCACGGAGGAGGTGTCGTTCCACGCGCCCAAGATGCGCGGCATCAAGTTCGAGGTCGACAAGACGTACGTGCGCCAGCGACTCGCCAACGTGCTTGAGAAGACCGACCTGACCAAGTACATTCTGTAATACAAAGTCCGACAATTCTTGTCGCGCACTCTGCTCTTGCTTGTCCACTGTTCATATTGGCACAAGTTAGTGAAGCACCGCTCGCTCACCGAGGGAGCTACCGCCGTCTCGGCTTCTTGTTGTTGCCTCCGCCACCACTAGCGCTCGCCCCAGCGCTCTTCTCGCCCGCTGGAACCCTGCGCTTGACCTTCTTGGCGCTGCTGTTCTGGCTATTCTTCCCTCCTCCCTTCTTCGACTCGCCCGCGCCGCTGCCTCCCCCACTCTGGCTAGTACTATGCGCGTTTTTCCCGCTAGACTCACCTGGCGGAGCCCCGCCACTGCCCTTGCGCTGCTGCTTGGATTCGTCCCCAGCGTGGGCCTTACCGTGGCTCGCTGCAGTGTCGTCGTCGTCGCCCATCTTGCGAGGCAGCAGCGGTCCCTGGGGCGCTGAGCAGCTCGCGTGCAGCTCGTCCCAGTTCATCCAGCACACAAACGGCTGGCCGACCTTGCGCGGGTCCATGCCGCCCAGCAGCGGCCGCTTCTTGAGGCACTGGACGCACTGCACCCACTTGCGCTCGCCGTCGTCCTCGCGCACGTCCGGGAACTTGTACGCGTGGATGGACTTCTCCATGCGCTTGACGCGCTGCAAAAAGTCCTGCGCGAACCGGCGGCGGCGGTACTCGATCAGATCCGACTCCTTCATCAGGACCGTCACCTTCTCCTCCGGGGCCGAGCATTTCTAAACGAGCAGTGTTAGTGCCGAGAGCAAGTGAGAGGGAAGCGAGATCTCAACGGCGTCACGTACGTTGTAGCGCTTGTCCCACCGGTTCATCTTGCAGTACCAGACGGCCGGCAAATCCGACACATTGACGTGATCTATAGGATCATCCGTGCCGTTAACGATAGCGAGTGGTTAGACTCACAACGCAACATAGCATCACAATGTACCAGCATGATGCCCACTTACTGGGGAGTCGGCGCCACTTCTGGCACTTGTCGCACTGCACCCAGTCGTCCTGCTTGGTCGTCTTGACGAGCTTCTCGCTCTCCGCTTCCTTCTGCTTCTGCAGCGACGCGCTGCGCGTCTCAACTGTCATTTCTGGAATTCCCGGCGACGACATGCAATCCGCAGCGCTGCTTGTCGTCGAGGCGGGAGGAGTTGAAGGAGCGGCAGTGTTGGTGGTCGGCTCCTCCTGCTTCACAGGGTCATGCACGTCCTTCCTGGCTTCAGAGGCAGCCGCCATCACCTTCTCCTTCTCGAGCTGCTTGGCCCGCTCTTCCTCCGAGATGATTTCGACCTCAATGCCGTAGTAGTCCATGATTTCATCGTCTTCGTCCGTGGGAGCAAGACTCGGCCACAGGCTGTTAATGTACTGAAGACGTTCGTCCAACGTCAGCGGGGTGGCGCGCTCCGTCGTCAATTGGATGGTCTCCTCATCCCCCACCGGCACGCTCTTGTACTTGGGTAGCGGTTGGCGCCGCTCGTTCGAGCGCAACGGTGACAGTGGCTCGTTCCTCTCCCTGTTGATACTGTGAAGAGGCACATGACGTCAAGCCTCTGACAAGCTCAGGGGATAATGCTGCACCAACGTACCGCGCGCTTGCCACGTCCGTGTTGAGACCTAGAAAACCACCTCGACCGACAGCCTCGACGCCGTACTGCCCGAACGGGTCGGCGCCCGCATCCAGCGAGGCAAAGTACTCCTCGAGCAGCTGCCGCTTGAGCCGGAAGACCTCGGCGTTGCGGCTCGGGTTGCTGAAGCCGCCGTTGTGCCGGTGCGTCGTGGTGGAGATGACGGTCGTGGTGGTGCCGCGCGGGGACGTGACGACCTTCTCCTCGGGCGGCGGCGGCGGCACCGCGCGGTACGTGATCTCGCAGCGCGGGTAGTAGCGCAGCAAGCGGTGCATCTTGTTGTTCTTGGGCTTCATGATGGTGAAATCCTTCAGCTCCACCTCGCGCGCCTCCTCCGGCCGCAGCAGGTACACGTCCACGCGCTCCGTCTGAAACTTGGGCTCCTCTGCGCCAGCGCACCACACCCACAAGACAAGAACGAGAGAGAACGTGAGCGCACCATCGACAATGTCGACTCGAGACGGCGTTTCTCGGTCGTTTCTGCGTCTTAGAAGACGGGACTGGCACGCTTTAACGCCCAGGAATACACACGAAAGGCACACCCACCTGCCTCCTTCTGCGGTGCGCCCAGCGTCGGCCGCTGCTGCGGGAAAGCGTCGACCTGCATGGCGATCGACTGACCGGTCGGCGTGGAGCTTCTTCTCGGCGTCTGGTCTTTTGATTGCCGAACGCCTGGGGTACAGTTGCGATTACGTTGTGTACCCCACAAAACATACGCACTGTAACCATCCGAATAGAGAGCCTCTCTCATTGTAACCTACTCGAATAGAAGGACGGAGTATTCACTCATCAGCGGACCAGACTGACGCACATTTGCGCATCGGGCGCTGCGACCGCATCAGTGAGCATCGCCCCGAGTTCTCCCGCTGCTACTGCTATTCACGGCTCGTGACCACGGTCAGCGTGATGGCTTCAGGTCTGGAGCACGCCGTGTTCGTGTACGGCACGCTCAAACGCGGAATGTATAACTACAGGCGGTTCCTGGCGCCGGCGGAGGCGCAGGGCAAGGCCGAGTTTGTGGGCGCCGTCAAGACTGTAGCTGCCGACTTCCACCTGGTGGTGGACTCCGAGTACTTTGTGCCGTGCATGTACCACGCACCGTGCGGCGACGAGGGATACCAGGTTCCGGGCGAGCTCTTTCGCGTGGACAGCGACACGCTCGCGGAGCTCGACCGGCTGGAGGGCATCGAGCACGGCTGGTACGCGCGCGAGACGCTGGAAGTCGAGCTTCTGGACGGACCCGACAAGGGCACCAAGGCGTCCTGCTTCGGGTACATCATGCCCCTGCGCGACGAGCTGCTCACCTTCCCGCGTATCCCCGAGTATACTGGCGACCACAAGGCGCTGCGCCTGCCCTAGGGCATCTCCGTCCCATAAACTCCCAAGTCAAGGCTCCAGCGTGTGCTATCATCATTGGAATTCCTCAGTGGGTGCTCATTATCAGCTCTTCGCTCTCCAGGTCACGCAGCAAAGACATAGGCATTCAACACGATCAAGCGGACTGTTATCAGAATGGTGATGCCCTTCTCGTCAATAGTTGTCATCTGATTCACATCTGATCCTGACTTGATACAGATCACCCCGGAAGAGCTCCCCGCCTCATGTCACACAGAAGAACAAAAGGGAAGAAGTACAAGGCGCACCGACAGAGATGGCGCTGGACACGTTCGTCTTCGTGTACGGCACGCTCAAGATGGGTTACCACAACTACAACGTGTACCTGAAGCCGTCGATCGACCTGGGCAAGGCAGCGTTCGTTGGCGCCGCGCGCACCTCGAGCACCGACTTCATCATGGTGCTCAAGAAGGACCGCTTCGTACCGTGCCTATTCCGCGCGCCGGCGGGCCACGAGGGCTACGCCGTGCCTGGAGAGGTCTACCACGTGGACGCGGACGCGCTAGAGGCGCTCGACCTGCTCGAGGGTGTGGACGAGCGCTACTACGTGCGCGAGGAAATCGACGTGACGCTCGAGAACGGCGACAAGATCGTCGCGGGCGCGTACCTCATGCCCATCCGCGACGACCTGCT
Source organism: Phytopythium sindhum (assembly GCA_023334395.1). Lineage (NCBI taxonomy): Eukaryota > Oomycota > Peronosporomycetes > Pythiales > Pythiaceae > Phytopythium > Phytopythium sindhum. The sequence goes on from JAASGW010000126.1 coordinate 27,366, forward strand.
CGAGCTCGCGCGCATCGAGAACTACACGGACGAGCACCACGACGGGTACAAGTCGCGCGCGCGCACGCCCAAGCTCAAGATCCTCAAGTGTATCTACGGCCAGGAGAAGGCCGACTCCGTGCAGGCCCTGATCGACCAGGGCGTCGCCTTCGAGGACGCCTGGAAGCAGGTCGTCGGCTGATGATCAAGGAGGTTGATCTGCTCCTTGTCATGTGAAGGTGCTGGTTTCGTTAGAAGGCAACGCTGAGAGACGTACAACATCACTGCAACCGGTTCAATTCACTTTTACAACACCATTTCACCTCTGACTTCTCTTATACAATCGCCACGATGACGGTGACGTCGTCGACGCTGCCCTTGCAGCGTGCGGCCTCGACGATCGCGCGCACGGCGTTCTCGGCGGCGCTGTTGGCTCCTTTCCTTCGCTTGCCACGGGGCGTGCTGAGCGCCTCCAGCGCGACGCTCATGACCTTGTCGTTCGGCAGGACGCTCCAGACGCCGTCCGTCGCGAGGATGAGCAGGCTGCGGCCGACCGCGAGCTCGCGGCGTCGGATCTCGGGCGTAGCGATCACCCAGTTCTTCATCTCAGGCTCCTTCATGTCGATGTCGCCAATGCTGCGCGAGGGCTCTAGCAGACCAGCAACGCGCCCGAAGCGAACGTACCCGCCGTTCTGACAGATGCGCATCTTCTCAATGCGGTTGGACGCGCAGTGGTCCGTTGAGAGGGCCATGACTCGTGCGCCGAGCGCACCGTGTGCTGCCTGGGCTTCGACCGCTTCGCGCAGGATGACGCGGCAGTCGCCCAGATTGAGCACGATCTTGCGAGCCGACTGGGTCTCCAGCGCGTCAAAGTACAGGATCACGGCGAGTACGCAGACCCCGCTGAAGTCGGATCTCCGCCTCGCGAACGTGCAGAACTCGTTGTCCAGGTCGTGCATCATGCGCACGAGCGTCTGGTCGTTCTCGGGCTCGTCGGGGAACCCGCCGTTGGCGTTGTAGATGGCCTCTAGCCGGTCAAACAGCCGCTGGACGACGAATTTGCCGGCCAGCTCGCCGCCGTGGCCGTCCATGACGGACAGGAGGTGGAAGTTCTCGTTGCTGCGGAGAAGTAACCGATCTTCGTTGTCGTGGTCCTGTGAGCCCACGACCGAGGCGTAGCCTACGTCCAGCAGCCGCACGCGGTTCTTGGCCATGTTCTGTTGTCCAATCCGCGGCGGCCCGCCGGCGCGATCTACGTACTGGTTGCTGTGGTCCTCCGTGTCAGTATCGCCGTCCACGTCGCTCGCTTCCTCCTTTTTTCTCGCCCTGGCCACCGCTGCTTGGTCGCTCACGCGCTTCGCAGTCGACAGGTTGACCCCTGCTTGCTGCTGCTGCTCGTCATCGTCGCGCGGCACGCTGCGGCTGCGCATGTTCTTGATCGCGAGCGTCTTGCTGGACGCGTCGCGGTGCGAGGCCGAGCGCGCGCTGACCGTCGCGGGTTTGCCACCGGGACGTGAAGCGGCGCGCGCACTGCTGCTGCTACTGGCGGCTGGGGCGGAGGCCAGCGCGTCGCAGTCCGCATGGCCCCAGGAAAAGAGTTTGGTTGTCTTGCGCTGCAGCCGCCGGCCGAGCGACAGCTTCTTGGGCGCCTCAGTCGTCCCTAGAGCCTCCGTCATCGCCGCCAACCTTGGGGTTACGCTTGTAGTGGCGACGGATACTGAAGAGCGGACAAGCGACCGGAAGCTGGCACGTTTGGAACTGATCGACTGATACAGCAGCAGTTCCATAAGCATGCGTAACCCCACTGCGCTGGGGAGTGGGGTTACGCTGTGGGGACTGAGTCACCTGAACCAGCTGGTTTTACAGACTCAATACTGAATCCAAGTTTGCAGCATACGGAATGGAACGGTACACGGCTTTGTACCCAGATGATCCCCGCCCCACATACAATACTCTGGGACAGATGGAGTTATAAATAGTACCCCCATTCCGACAGGAGCCTGCCCAAATAGTGTCCCATCCCAAAAGACCCCTTCGTACAGTAGTAGTACTAAATCAGTACATCAGTCACTGCAACTCGAGACTTGATGCGTGCGCCAACACCTCGCGCAGGTCATGGACGCTCATCAAGGATGCACGCGTGGTCTTTTCCTCTCTCTGTTGTTTGGGACGTGGTCGAATGCACAGTATTGCATTGGGAAAGCGTCGCCGGTGTTTGCGCAGTTGTCGATGCTGGGTGGGGTGACCTCGCCGCAGCTTCTTCAACTTGCCACAACTGCTTGGTGTGCGCTAGGCTTCCCGCATGCCTCCAGTGGCCGCTAACGTCGACGACTTGCAGACGAAGACTAAAATATTGCGCAGACAGCCCGCGACTTACTGGAGGAGATCCACTGAAGCAGCTCTTGCATGCGGAAGTGAGCTCCGCTTGGGTGCCCCGGGGCACAATTGGCGCGTCCTGGCTCAGCACACGGCACTTTTGTCATCACGCGAGCTTGAGTGCAGATCCGGCGGCAACAGCACCTAGAGGATCCTCTACTGTTCAACGACGCTCGCAGAAGCGCAGCACCATGCACCTCGTCCGCTCGATGTGAAGTGTTGGCTAATCAACAAGGCGATCGATCAATCGGTCGACGCTGGTAGGTAGAAGTGAGTTCGACAAGGGAGTAGAAGCGAGTTGAGCGAGCCTCGACACTCTCCGTTTGCAGTAGAGGGCGATGCCAGAGACTGCGAGTCGCTGTAACGCAACACATCCATCGGAATCTGATTTTTCTTCTTACGCGCAAGTGCGACGACCTGCGATGGAGGCTTTCACGAGATGGACCGCCACCTTTGATCGGAGGTCTCGCTGTCTATCTAGTGATGCGGTACGAGCGCACCTTTTCAAGCAGCTCCTTCGGCTCGCCCTGCGAGAAATGCTGGCGCACGGGCTCCAGGATCCTGTTGGAAACATCATCAAACACAACGGAGTATCGGTGAGTATCAGCATAACACCGTAGCTGAACAGGGTTCCATCCCACGTACTCGTTCAGGTACTTGGCGAGGGCCGTCTTGAGGTCCTCGCCCTTGATCTGCTTGGCGATGAAGGCCGCCTCCAGTTCCTCGTACGTAGCGAAGGTCTTCTCCTGGCCGTCGGCCAGCTTGGTAGCGACACCCGTTGCGGCGTAGCGCGCAAAGATGATGTGCTTCATGTAGTCGAGGACGGGGTTGGCCTCGACCTGACCCTCCGGGCAGAACGCCTTGGCGAGCTTACGGTTCACGTCTTCGGCCGCGTCCTCCATGAAGATGGCCGACTCGGGGTCCGACTTGGACATCTTGGCCTGGCCCTCCTTGAGACCCATGAGCATGTGGTGGCTCATGATCACGGGCTTGAACTTCATCTTGATCAGGTCGCAGTAGTCGCGAGCGAGCATGTTGATCTTGCGCTGGTCCATGCCGAGCTGGCAGATGTCCGCCTTGAGGCAGAAGATGTCAGCGCATTGCATGAGCGGGTAGAGGATCTGCGCCGCGGGCATACCAGCCTTCTCCTGGCGACCCATGATCGTGCAGCACTTGACCGTACGCGCGATCGTCGTGCGGCGCGCGATGTCCATGACGCGTAGCCAGTAGGTGTCACCGTTGGCGATAATGTTGTGCGACGCCCACAGGAACTGCACGTTCGTCATGTCCATACCCGCCGACTTCCAGATCTCGACGAAGTACTTGCCGACCGTCTGGATCTTCGCCAGGTCGCCGCTCATCTTGTTGTTGAGCATGGCGAACCAGTCCGCCACCCAGAAGCGGAACACAGCGCCGGCCGACGTTAGCTTGTTGACGTTCACTGTACGAAGGACGCCCTGCGCAATGTGCATGCGGCCCGACGGCTCAAAGCCGTCGTAGCACACAGGGTGGTCCTTCTTCTCCAGCAGCGCGCGCAGCTCGCTGTCCTGGATGCACTCCTCGCCGACCGAGCGGCTCACAGTGTAGCGCTCGTCCAGCGAGAGTACGGACGGCTTCCACTCGCGGTCTTCCGTCTCCGGGAAGCCAGGGATAGCGAGCGTCACGAGCTTGTCGCCATCGGGCTGAGGCGACACTTTGAGCTTCTTGATGTTGGTCCACAGCTTCTTGAGGTCACCGGCCGCAAAGTGCTGGCGCACAGGCTCTAGCAAGCTGCATCACCACGTCATGAACGATTTGTGAGATCGATTGCGGTGAACTTCATGCAAGTCAAATGCAGGCGGGACGTACGCGTTGATGTACTTGCTCAGGCACGGCTTGAGGTCGGCCGGGTGCACCTGCTGGCTCGCGAACGCGGCCTCCAGCTCGCCGTACGTGGCGAACGAGAGGTTGCCGCCGTTCTTCTCGCTGCGCTCGAGCGTCACGCCCTCCGGGTACAGCGGGAACACCACAAACTTCATGTAGCCAAGGATCGGGTTGCCCTCGACCTCGCCGGGTACGCAGAACGCCTTCTTGATCTTGGTGTTCACCTCCGCGGCCGAGTCGTCCACGTAGATGGCCGAGTCCGCGTCCGTCGTGCTCATCTTGAGCTGCTCCTGCTTCAGGCCGAGCAGCAGCGGGTGCGACAGGAACACGGGCTTCTGCGGCAGCTCCTTCTTGGCAATGTACTCGCGCACGAGCTCATTGCCCAGCTCCTGGTCGGCGCCGAGCTGGAAGATGTCCGCCTGCAGCAGGAAGCTGTCGGCGACCTGCATGATCGGGTACATGACGCGGTTCGTGTTGCCGGTCGGCTCGTCGATCTTGCGGCCCATGATGGGCGCGCATTGCTGCACGCGTTCGACCGTGAACGAACCGGCGACGTCGAGCACGCGCGACCAGTACTCGCCCGAGTGGCGCGCCGTCTCGGTGGAGGCCAGCAGGATCTCGAAGTTGGGCTCCTTCTCGGCGTCCAGGCCGAGCGCCTTCCACACCTCCACCATGTACATGCTGACGCTCTGGATCTTCTTGAGGTCGCCGCCGAACTTGTTGTTGAGCATGGCGTGCAGGTCGGCCACCAGGAAGCGCACGTGGCAGCCGGCGTCTAGTAGCCGCCGCGCGTTCAGTACGCGCAGCAGGCCGCTCGCAAGCGTCACGCGGCCCGATGGCTCGAACCCGTCGTAGGCCACGGGCGCCTTGTCGGCGTCCGTGAGCAGCTCGCGCAGTCGCGCGGCGTCTTCGGCGGGTAGTTCCGCCACGCCGACGATGGCCGCGAGCTTGGCCAGCTTCTCGTCGACCGAGAGCGCCGTGGAGGCCGCCGCGGGGCGCGGGCGCACGTCCAGAGAGAGCGCGGAGAAGCCCTTGGGCGCCTGGACGGCCGAGGGGGCGGGCGGCGGCGACGACGACATGGCGGGAAAAGGCGGCGGAGACACTGGGAATGCTGTGCGAGCCTTCGGGTCGGTTTGGGTGTGCGCTTGGTGAACTGGTGATTGGGGAGGGGGGAGTGTATCATGCAGCCGCTTTTTGCGTATTTACAAAATAAAGTGTATTATCTCAGTATATATGTTCTAAAATACTATTAATGTCGGAAGTAGACAGCATATTACAATAATAAACAAAAAAGATTTGAGTAATTTACTGAATAACCGAGTGCCGCGCCAACAGAAAACGCGTGTGGGCTGGACGCGGCGATGGCAGAACGCCTGCACGGCGTGGTCAACCCCATTGGGCGCCACAAGCTTCAAAGCACTAGGAGACCAGCCGATGGCTGGATACAAAGGTGTTCTGTGCCAAAGTATGTTGAAGAACCCAAGGGCTCTTCGGATGGCGCCGCCCCAAGAGTGTTGTTCGACTGACAGACTGCCACTTCTGCTGCAGTACGACCCTGCCCTCGAGACGGCTTCACTTACAGTGTTGTTACGCCATGTATCGGCGAAGTGAATGCGCAGATCAGCACGGCCAGCTCAATGACGAGCGTGCTGCGATCGTCCAAGCGTCTGATTACGGCGAGAAGCGAGAACAGAACATCTAGCCTCTTTCCTGCCTTCCTTCCATCGCCAGTCAACGCATTAACGCGTCAACACCTTGAGCCGTTCACTCGACGCACAGACGTAATACTGTACGGCGGAGGTAGCCACCTTGCCAGTGTTGTGTATTGGATACAAGTTCAGGTCGAATAGTCCGGAGACAGGCATCCCATTCGCGATTCTCTGATCGCGCTCCGACTTCCTGGACACCTCGTGTGATAATCCGACATATCTCATTCAAAAAGTGTACTTCCTCTGTTAGAAAAGAATGAAGCATTCCACTTCACCTTCGATAACTTTTCTTCTTCTGCAGTTGAGAGCAAAAACCAAGCACAGAAGGAGTGAGCCAAACACGAGCATTCCGGCAAAAAAAAAAATCGCGCCAAAATGTGCTCTACAAACTTAAATACCAGTGTGTTTGAACCATTAGTTTAAAGAGAGCAAAAGTTTTTTTTCGTAAACAGCGTAAAAAAGCAGTTAAAAAAGAAAGTATTTTTTAAAGCTAGTTTTCGCCTGAGTTGACACCATACGCTAATTTGTCTCGAAAACATGCCTAAAGGCAGCATTTTAGGCCAATCGTAAACGAGGTTTTTCATTGGGTTAAGTCAATTAATTGCAGTTACATCAAAATTTAGCCAATCATTAAAGACTACAAAATAGGTAACAATTACAGTAGAAATTACTCATAGTTAGACTTTAAGTAATTAACAAAAAAACAGTGCGTAGGCGATCGCCGCTTCGATGTCGCGATTGACCACACCACTGTCACACGGAATCGAAAGTGGTGACGATGCAGGCCGGTAGAACAGACTACGCATCCGTAGTAGCTTGTAGTCGTTGTGACCAAGGTGGTCTATTGCCTTGGCTACAACTCCTTGCAAAGTGGCAAAATACTTCTCTATCGTCTCTGCCGGCAATCTCTCATACGAGTGCACCACTCTGTCTACGAGTTGCTCTACAATGAACGAACTGTTCTGGTACTGTATACTCTGAAGCGAGCGAAACAAACCTAAATCTAGTACGTTCAGATCTGGAGAGCGAGGTGGCTGGCAAACCACTCGGATTTTCCAACCGCCCTGCCTTCCAGTAGCAGCAACGACCGGATCACCCTCCAGAATGTGGGGTCCGGCGTTGTCCTGCTGTACGAAGATCGGTCGTGATTTTTTGTCTGGTGACAAAATACAATCAATCAAACTAGCCATAAAAAATAAACGAGGAGGGCGTGCAACATAACTGGCCACCAGGTTTTAGTGAAAGGAGTTACCTTCTTCATGACGAACCGCGTGTAGACAGCGCGATCCATGTTAATACACTTGAGAATTGGAGTCCCCTTCGGCCGATCCTTGGACTTCCGAAGAGCCACAGCGCCCTCTACATTCAACCAGGTGCCGATCTTGCCGTCAAATTGGCACCGCCGCTTTGCATCGTATCGTGGCCTTCCCACAGCAGCTAAGGATATCACCTTACTGATGCATCGCTTACTATGTGATATGCGGTAAGGATCCGTCTCATTGTGCGTGAGATAAAAGGTTTCCGTGGCGCGATAAAGGTTAAACCATTTTTCGTCGATGTGCACTCGATCGTACATATGGTGAATCCAATGCAGTAAACGCCCTCTACAAAAAATATATATAAAAATTAGTGAAACTAAAGACATAAATACATAAATTGAAATAAAACATGCCTATTGGGCGATCAGTAAGCCCAAGTGCTTACGTGAGTCGGCGGTACTTGTGCCCTTCGTTCAGCAGCGGCTTGATGGTCGACTTGGTCCGCCTGAAGAACTTGACCTTGACGAAGCGGCAGATCGTCGAGGGGGAGATGCCTGTCATTGCCGCAAGGGCGCGTATCGCCTTCCGTTTGTATCACGGCACCTCCTCGACTCGGGAGACCCGCTCAATGACGCTCGGACTGGCCGCATCGAGGGGTGGGCGGCCTCGGCGCGGCGTAGGCGTGTCGCTGTTCCAGCTGCGCCACACTTTGCGCACGGTGTTTGCGCAGCACCCGAATCGACGCGCCGCTTTGGCGGCGGCCCTGTAGACGAGCTTGTCGTTTGCGAACCTCTCCGCCAAGAAAAGGAGAATCTCGAGGCGCGTCTTGACGGAGAGGTCGGGTCGCTTGGGGGGCGTGTCATGGTGCTTGACGGCTGCAGCGGTGCGCGGAGGGGAACTCGAGGAGCAGAAGTGATAATGAGGGCTGAGTAGGCTAGATAGAATCAAGCGCTCCGCGTGCCACGTAACTCCGCTGAATAGCCTTGTATCTTTATACTGCATTTTGATATTTGGCAATGATTTTGCACAAGTCACCTTACATTTTGCTGAAGCAGCCGAATAAATCTTCTTTGTAATTCTACCAATCAGAATGCATTGTTTTTTAGGAAAAACCAAAGACTTCATTCTTTTCTAAAACAGAGGAAGTAGGTCGCCAAGTGACTTGACCTGAGTATGCTCTTGGGCTGATGACGGCCCCGTTCCAGTGGCTCAGGCTCCCCCTTCTATGCGGCGGCAAAAGGTTCACGGCAGCTGCGACCTCGGCGTTATCCATAGTGAGCGCCTAACGAATTGGTCCAACGACATGATGGCGGCGCTCCGAATTAGCGGCTAAAGCTGACAGTTTGACGAAAGAGTTACGGAGCCCTCCCGCAACCCTTTAACATCCACTATCTACCGGCCCAGCACAAGTCGGTCTGTATGTGATGCGACGGCTGCCACGCAACTGCATGGGGCTATTTTAGACGGCGGGTGTTGCGTTCGTGCTGGTCAGCCGGCGGTTTTAGACCGTTACGCGCGACGAGCTATTGTAAAATTGTGACACGGTCGCCAATGGCCGCCACCCCACATCTGCTCCACAGTTTGCCGTCATTTCCCGACCGACCGCGCGCCCCACACTCGCCAGGCAATCTATAGTCCCAGCATGTGTGTGTGCTCGCTGTCGCTGCCGTCGCTGCTACCCTCGTGGGCTGCCTCGGCGCTGGACTCGCGACTGCGCAAGCTGCCGGCGCGCCGGCCATCGACGCCCACGCCGCCGCGCGCGCGGAGGTACCCGCTGCGCAACCGGCACCCCAAGCGCGCGTGGCAGGACGGGCTCATCTTTTCCAACCTCGTGTACGTGATGGCCTCGCTCATCTCGTTCGCGTGCGACCAGTACGTGTGCGGCGCGCTGCAGATGGGCGCGGCCGTGGCATCCACCATGTTCCACCGGTCCAAGGAGACCAAGTTCCTGCTCGTGGACGCGATCATCAGCGGCACGCTCGGCGTCATCTTCGTCTTCTTTGCACACCACACGCTCTCGAACGAGTGGTACGGCATCCTGACCGTCAAGATCATCCAGGGCATGCTCTGCACCTTCACGTGGCTCTACTGCGGGCTGCCCGGCGGCCGCCGCTACGAGAAGTGGCACCGCCGCTGGCACTACGTTTCGGGCGTCACCACCATCTCCACGTCCCTGCTGCTCGCCATGTACCTGCCGCACTTCGACCTCATCATGCACGAGCTCGTGCAGGACTACCTGGCGCTCACCGCCTGGGCCAAATAAGCGATCGACCGAATGGGCGACAAGATGGCGAGCGGGGCGGGAAGGACGACGAGGGAGCACCATAGAAGATAACGAGCGAAACAAACAAAAATACATGTAGTGTATCATTAGGACAGATCCACGGATCGACTGGGCGTCAATACATCCACAACAGCTCTTGGTCGATCAGGAAGAGCTTGTCATGCGTGTCAAGCGCCCATCCGTCCCAAGGACGCGCGATCTTCATCAGTGCGACGCCAGTTTACCTCACATCGGACTCGGTCCTCGGCCACGCACCGGCGCGCAGTACTGTGGGCACCAGAGCATTGCGCCCGGGCGGCTCCACCCACGCGACCTTCAGAACTCCTCCCGCGCCGCGTTTCCCGATCTTTCGCCGCGCATTCTTCAGCCGCCGCCGCCTCGACCGTCAAGCCCTCAGCGCGAGCGACTCAGGGACTCAGAGAGAGGAGAGAGTGGCGCAAAGCCGACGCGCTGCGAGGCCAAAGATCCCGCCCGCGACCCCATCCAGGCCTCTTCTTTTTTCTAATTGTGCGCGGTGCTGAGATGTGAGCAGCTCTCTCTGCACCCAAATCACATCTCCAACCTACACTTTTTATAGTGCCCCCTCCTTCGCGGCCTTCAAATACACCAATCAGTACTCCCATTCCTCCCACTTCCCTTAAAATCAGGTCATGCATCCAACTTACAGCAAAAAACAATATCAAATGTTAAAAAAGTCACTAAACACAGGTCGTCTTTACTTTTCAAACCGGTCTTCTATTCATCACCATGATGGCGTGTCTCTTTGTTCTCTCATGCCGCTGACCACTTGTGCTTCTCGGCGGCTCATCGCGGCGGCAGGCAGCGCGTCCGCCCGCCGCTCCCGGCGCCGCTTTCCCAGCCTCGTCCCCCCTCGTGCCCGCCCTCGCACCAGCACGAGCCGTTGCTCCGTTCCCCGCCGCATTTAGAAGTCCGCGCGCGCGTCCGTTATCGTCTATTTCCGCCTGCTTTCCGCCGAGCAGTTTCCGCCGCGCTTGGGACGACGGCGTGCTCTGGTTGACCACCGACGCTGCACGCTCCACATCGCGACGCTCCCCTCCGCGCCATGAGCAAGCTGAACGCTTTCCTGGCGTCCGTGCCGGCCAACGGCGGCGCCGGGCTGCCGTCTCCGCTGGCCAAGAGCGCGCCGGCGGTCGCGTTCCCCGAGCTGGCGCTCGCGCCTGCCTCCCTGCTGACCTCGATGCAGCCGTCGACGCCGCAGCCACCGCAGCGTCGCAACCGCCGCAAGAAGCCGCTGGACGCCGCGCTCGCCTCCAATCAGGAGGAGCAGCAGCCCGATCCTGGCGCAGCGGCCGTGACGCCCATGAAGCCCAAGGCGCCGCCACCCAGGCGCACGACCAGCGGCGAGCCAGTGGACGCCAGCGGGTCGGAGGCCGGCCCCATGCGGCGCCTCAGCGCGCAGGGGTCGCACCATCGCCGCGTGTCCACTGACACGACCATGTTCAGCCGCTACCTGCGTCAGCACGCGCACCGCGAGGTCACACCCGAGACGGTCGAGTACTTCGGCTCGGTGCCCGTCATCACGTCCACCGGGGTCAGCGACCCGCTCAAGGGCGACAACAACAACAACGACGAGCTACAGGAGCGACTCGTGTTCGACCCAGCAGACATTCTAGCGGCGCTGCAGGCCGAAGGAGAGGACGTACCACGCCTGAGCGTCGCCAACGCGCTCGATATCGTGCGCCGCGCCACCAACGCCATGGCGCTGGAGCCAAACGTGCTGGCGCTGCGCGCGCCCACGACGCTGGTTGGCGACCTACACGGCCAGTTCCAGGACCTGCTGGAGATCTTCCGCGTGCACGGGCTGCCCTCGCCGGCGAACCCGTTCCTGTTCCTCGGCGATTACGTCGACCGCGGCGTCGCGTCTTGCGAGATCCTGCTGCTTCTGCTCGCATTCAAGGCTGCACTGCCCGACAGCGTGCACCTGCTGCGCGGCAACCACGAGTGCCGCAGCCTTAGCACCTTCTATGGCTTCCGCGCCGAGTGTCTGCGCAAGTACGGCCGCGTCGTGTACAACCGCGTGGTCAAGTGCTTCGAGAGCATGCCGCTCGCCGCGCGGCTGGAGACCAGCCACGGCTGCTTCCTCGCGGTCCACGGCGGGCTCTCGCCGGAGATCACGCGTGTCGAGGACATCAACGCGGTGGTGAACCGCTTCATGGAGCCCGAGCCCACCGGCGCGCTGTGCGACCTGCTCTGGTCCGACCCCACCAAGGACGGCGCCAACCAGAGCGAAGAGTGGGCGCCCAATAGCGTGCGCGGCTGCTCGTTTACGTTCAACGAGCGCGCCTGCCGCGAGTTCCTCAAGCGGAACGACCTACTCGCAATCATCCGCGCTCACGAGGTGCGTTCGTGGCAGCGACAAACTGCTTTTGAACGATGCGCTAACCGTGGTATTGGCTGTTGTTGCTATGGACGCAGCTGGAGGAGGAGGGATTCCGCGAGCACTTTGGCCACACGCCCGCCAGCAACGAAGGCAACAGCGAGCGCGATGAAGCCGAGCACCAGCCGCTGGACCTGCCGCCGGTCATCACCGTGTTCTCTGCGCCCGAGTACTGCAACACGAATCACAACATGGTGCGTTCCTTCTCTTTGCTGACAATGCGAAGTTATGAGATGAACCGAGTACCTAACAGTCGCTCCTCTTTGTCCGTGACAGGGCGCGACGCTGCGTGTGGCGTGGGAGGCACACGGATCGGACGCCAAGGGCAAGCTCTTGGAGTACCACCAGCACACGCGCAGCCGCATCGCCGAGCGAGAGTTCCACGGCGCGAGCGAGGACGAGTCCATGCATGAATTCCTGGCGCAGCACCTGCCGTTCCTGCCGATGGACTTCTACGACCTTGTGCGCCTCTGTCGACAACTGCGACTCGCGCTGCAGCAGTCAAGTCACTCGCTGTCTCTGGTGTCGTCTCTGTGTGCGCGAGATGACGAGACGCCAGCTGGGGAGCGTGAAGACCGTCGGTCGGAGCGTCGGAGCACGTGCAGCATGGTAGCGGGCGAGGAGCTTGAGGTGACGATCGGCGCGAGCATCAAGGTTGAAGGTACCACCCGATCGCCGACAGTTGCTGAGGCGACGGTGCCCGCGGCAGCAGCGCCGGCGCCGACCAAGTCCAGGATGATGAAGATAATGAAGCGGAAGAGCAAGACCAGCAGCGAACACTCTGACGCATACTATGAGCACGGCGAGCGGTCGCCTCCGTCGTCGTGGAAGTTCTGCCCCGGCGTTCTTCGCGTGTACGAGCGTTGGTTCGGGAACCGACAGAAGGAGTCGACGGACGCGTCGAGCGGCAGGACAACGTGGTTTGCGGCGTACGGCCGACGGATTCTGAAGCGCTCGGTATCGACCGGCGAGACAAATAACAAGCGCGAGGAGCGCCACAGTAACAACAACAATGCGAGCGACGGTGGAGCGTCTGTTGTCCCTCCGGCGCCAGCGACGGCGCCTCCCGCAGCGAGGCTGACGCGCCGCAAGAGCCTGAACGACTGGACGATGTCGCAGAATGGATCGATGACGCAGGTGGCGGCGCTTACGACGACACTGCAGGGCCACCTGCCGATGGACAACGAGCGGGGAGGAGCGTCGGTCAACCCGGCGAACCTGTTCTCGGAGCCGCAGTGGCAGGCGCTGAAGCTGCTGTTCACGTTGCTGGACGTGAACGGCAACGGTGTGCTCATGGAGGAGAGCTTCGTGGTCTTGCTGGCCGAGCAGGACGCTGGTGAGTTCTGGCTGATTGGTGTTGGTGGGATTTTGAAAGGGTGGATGACTAACGGATGTGCTTGTTGTGGTGTGCGACAGACGCGTACGCGACGGAGGAGGAGCTGGGCATCCTGCTCGAGGTCATGGACTACAACGGCGACGGGCTCATCACGGAGCACGACTTCCTGCTCTTCGCCTACCGCGCGTACCTGCGGTGGAAACGCTCATCGACATGACACGTCCGTCACTATCGACACGAAGCGGAAGGTATCGGCCTCGCGACTCTGACAAAGTAATTAAAAGCGATATAGACCATGGACTCGTGTCGTCCGCGTGTATTCAATGCCACCTATCACTTCGACGTGTCTATCTCTTGGCGGTCATGGTCACGTTGAAGCTCTTGGTACCGACAGTGCCCGGGATGGCGTAGGCCCCTGGTCCGACCTCGGGCGGTACCGTCGGCTTGACGCGGAAGCGCTCCTCGTTCCCCAGCGTCGCCCTCGTCGCCATGGACCGCGTGACTCCTGTCGAGTTCATGCTCCCGCTGACTGCCATGCCCAGGGTAGCAGCCGAGCTCTCGTAGGCGCCTGGGCCCGGCGCGTCGGCGGCTTCCCGGGCGTCGAAGACCGCGCGCTCGACCGTCGTGAGGAACGGGGCGCCCGGCGGAGCGCTCACAGGCGACGACGGCGAGTCGAAGTCGCTGCCCTCGCCGCGTCTAGGCGGCGACGTGGCGATCTTCCGCCTTGGCGCAGCCGTCATCTTGCCGGCGACCGAGTCCGGAGTCGCCAGCAGGTCGTACGCGCCGACACCGGGCGTGGCGCAGTCGCCCACGCGGTGCACGTGCGGGTTGCTTGCTCCCTTGGCGAAGCGCGAGGAGCTCGACTTGAACACGGCCGAGGACGCGCCCACGACGCTCATCTCGCCGGCGCTCGTGGGCGCTGCCCGGCTGTAGTTGTAGGCGCCCGGGCCGGGGTTGAGCGCGCTCTGCTTGGGCCCGCCCGTGATAGGGTCGAGCGCGTCCCAGACGTCCCGAGGGGCAGTTGATCCGAAGACGCCCAGCCGCCCCACCGCCAGCTTGGCGCGCACCGAGTGGTCGAGCGACCGCGGCGTCTCGCTGCGGTAGGCGCCGGGCCCGAGCGACGCGCCAGTAACCTCGTTGTTGTGCAGGTTCCGGCGCGGTTGGGCCAGGCACGCGCGCTCGCTGGCGCTCGAGAAGCCCACGCCGTCGATCTCGCGCCGCTTCCCCGCCAGGAAGGACGACCGGCGGTGCGAGCTGAAGCCAAGCAGGGAAGCACCAGCAGTGCTAGACGCTCCGTCACCGCCATGGTACATGCCTGGACCTGGAGTCGTCAGGAACGTCGGCGCGAACACGATGGGCCCGTCCTGCTGCGCCATCAGCTCTACACGCGCAGTGGTCGACCCGAACGCCTTCACCTTGGCGGCTTGAGTGCGTCTGCGCCTCGCGTCGGCTCTGGGACGCGCGCGCGCCTCCTTGGCCTGCAGCTCGAGCTCCCGCTCGGCGTCGAACTGAGCCACGGGCTTGGGCGACGGCAGCAGTGGCACCTTGGACGCGAACACGGCGCTGGGCCGCGGCTCCTTGTGGTGCCGGTGGTGGCGGCGCGGCTGCGAGCGCTTGGACTCCGAGTTCTTCCGGCTCGAGTCGTCACCCGCATCCTCTTCAGACTCTGTGTCCATACGGTGCGGGTCGTAGGCACCAGGCCCAGGCACCTCTCGCCTCGGCGTCAGGTTCTCAGCCCAGATCTCACGTTCGACCGTGGAGCGCAGCGAGGGCGCGGCGTTGCGCTTGGCGTCGTAGAAGTTCGGAGGGTGCGCGCTGTACGCCGCCGGGCCTACCGTGTCGGCCCCAATGCCCGAATAGATGGCGGCGGGAGGCGCCTGGCGTCGCAGCGTGCCGTCCTCGCCCCGCACGTAGCCGTAGCTTTGGTCCTTCTTAGGGATCGCGGGCACGGCCGCTGTCACCGCCTTACCCGCCGCGTTGTCCGCCAACAGAGTCGACAGCGGGACGGCGGTCGATGCAATGACAGACTGCGGCTCGTGCGTGTGTTGGTTGCTGCTGGTCGAGGAGACGTCGTAGCTGCCAGGCCCTGGGTTGTCCTGGATCGACGATGGACGGAAAATGGTCGACCCCGGCGCACTCGGAGCGAACCGCGAGATCTAATCGAGTAGGAGATGCGTGAATTGAGTCGCTCTAGTGCATGTGAAGTAGTGAGGGCTTGCCTTGGTGGCGAAGACGTTGGACGGCGCGTTGGCGTTCGAGGCGCTCGACGGCGACGACAAGTACGCGCCGGGCCCTGGTCCAGTCGCAAAGTTCGGTTAGCATAACGACTACATGCCCGACAGAATAATCAATGGCTAGCTACTCCCCACCTGGGGTGTAGGCGGACGTGGTGCGGTTCTCGTTCAGATGGCGCCTCTCTGACGTCGCGAAGCCCGAGAACAGCGGCCGTGTCGCGACGCTGCTGCCCGAGAGGCTTCCGACTGAGTCATCGTCGGTGCTGGCAGCGTTCGGGAAGCTCGTGAGTGCCTTCTCAGGCGAGTACGCGCCAGGTCCGACGGCCGCTGGCGTCGCGTCGTGGCGGTTGCCGGCGACGGCGAAGGGCGACACGCGCTTCGACCGCGTCGTGATGGTCATGCTGGTGAGTCGTGAGGCTGTATCACCGCACTGAAGAGGGTGGCGTGCGGTGGCGACGCAGTGGCGACAATAATTGGAGCAGGCCTATATATAAAGACCAGACCAGACACACGTCATAAGAGGAGCCGAAAGGTAAAGAAAGCTCACCTGTCTAAAATGATCAAATGTACCCATCCCATCTACCCACACATGGCTACTTTATCGCTGTAATAGCTGGGCTGTTCGTGTGGGTTGTAAGCTGCAACAGTGGTCAGCGGGCTGCTAGTCAATACGCCTCACCGGCGCCTACCAGACGTCCTCAAGCTCGAGCAGCGGAGCGCAGAGGCGGCGCGCGACATCGGGGCGGAAGGTCGCGAGCTTGTCCTGCAGCGATCGGATGTCGTCCAGCAGGCGGCGCAGCGAGAGCGTGGCCATCTCGGCGGTGCTGGAGGTGTCGACACCCGACGGAGACAGCGTGAGGCTCGACAGCGCCCGGCGCTCACGGGCGTGCGGATCGGCGCACAGCACTCGGCCGCGGTCGTGGTCGACGCGGCCGTGTGACGCGAGCACGTACTTGGCCAGCTCGTCCTGCAACTGCGAGCGCACGCGCGCAAAGAGCCGCGCGTGCAGCGCGAGCCACTGGCGCGTGAGCAGCGTGGACTGCTTGAGCGTCGTAAGCCGGCCGAGGAGCGGGATGCGCGCACCTTCGTGCAGGTCCCACGAACTGAGCGCCCGCCCCGACGTCGGGTGCACCACGTGCGAGATGGTGAACACGCAGTCCGAGTCGCCGCGCGCCACTTGGAAATGGCGCGTCGGGATAGAGAAGTAGATGCGGAGTTGCACGCGTCGTCGGGCGCCGCTGCTGCTCGCTGTCTCCGTCCACCACGACTGAAAGCACAGAATTTGCAGCGACTTGATACTGCAGGGCAACCATAATTAGTTAGGTTAGCATCGTATTGACGACTACATGCCAGGAAAGACGCTGCAGTACTTACTCCTTCATGGCTGACTGGCTGTGGACCGCAGCGGCATGCGCAAACACGCGCGGGTCCGCTACCGTTGCAGAGACCAACGCGTCGCTCAACTCCTGCTGCTCTTGTTCGGAGCGCTCACCGACCAGCATCACAAGAGGATGTTGCTCCTGGCGCGTTCCGGTTGCGAAGTCGAAGTAGTACACGCTTCGGGATCGGTCCTTGTCGGCGGCCGGTCCAGTCTCGACTGCTTTGTCGAACGCCATCCATGTCGGGTGCTCGTTGCTTCCCGCGTCCGTCTGACGGTTCTCAGAGCGCAGACGCTCGACTTGTTTGCGCACGTAACACTCGTCCTCGCGCTCCGTCGTTTGCTCCTCGCGCTCGAGCGGGTCGGACGGCATCGCAGGCGTCGTCGCCGCCTGCTTCATCAGAGGGATGAGAAATGGCTCGCGCGCCAGGTCCACGCCGTAGTGACGCGCCATCGCGTAGATGTCGTCGGACGTGAGAGGCGCAGGTAGTGTGCGGTTCGGCATGCTTCACTAATGCTGGCGGTATGACTCGGAGACTGTAAGTGTTTGTCAGTGTTGTGGGATGTCAAGAACTATGGTGAAGCTGGCAAGGAGAGGCGAATGCACCTGCTTCACTGAGGAGCAAGGTATATTTAGCGCCAGGTTGGGCGACCAGGATCTTCTTGAGGAATCCGCACTAGGCTGTCAACTAATTAGAGTGGCGCTTTTGTCGCCGGCGAAGATTTGCCAGGAAGCGAGGATTCCAGACCTCCGCAGCATTAGCAAGGACCGACCCGAGGTCATACGCGTGTCCTCGCCAGGATTGACTTGCATTCGCTGGTGGTCTTGCTGATCCGTCGCTACCAGTGGGGCCGCATTTGCTCGTGGTGTGACCATTCACCGCAGCTCCCCGGCTGCGGAGGTGTTTCCTTTTGAATAACTCGTTCGTGGTCGTGTTGGTGGCGACCAAGACGCAGTGAAACGCGAGGAAACACACCACCGCCGTCCCTACAACACATGCATCAACAGGGGTTTAGTATCCAACAGTCCACGTAGACATCAGAGAGAGCAGTACGCACCCATGAACGAGCATATCACAAACAGGACGCACAGCGCTGCCTCAGTGTGAATCAGATACCGCAGCACGACAGCCCCGTCGCCCTGGACGACAACTCCCGTCGCCTCGTCGAGGAACTGGTCGTTCAGGAGCACCGAGTACTCGTCAGAGAGCATGAAGAACAGCACGTAGCTGCCGTAAGCGCACAGCAGCGTGTTGACCTGACCAATGCGCATTGTGACCGAGTGTTGTCAGCCATTATGTCATTCTTCGAGAGAATCTAGGAGAGCAACGGTACCGCGAGGAACCGGAGGAACACGAGGTGATTCCGCTCACCGATGCACGAGTTGAGCCACCCACAGTCTGTCATCAGATGTAATTACTCTCAGTCAGTGATCTGTTCTTGGGCGGTTGGTGGTACCATGAGAGCGGCGTACGGTGGTCAAAGCGCGGTACGCAAGCGTTGCAGATAGAACAGTGCTTGGACCGCGCGAGCCTCCACATAAGAAGAGAACAGCGGGACTGTCAGATGAGGATCGGCACGGCTGGCTGCAACATGGTGCACTTGCTTGGTGGTTTGGCACGTCCGACACGGCCGCTTTGTGAAGAGCACGCCGTCGTACTCGTAGTTGTCGAACACTGCCAGCGTCTCTGTTTTACACATTCAAACGGAAGCGTTGCTTATGTGAAGAGATATCCTTCATGCGGCAAGCTGTGCATGCCAACTCACTAGGTAGGAGAACTCCCGGAGCGGTCGTGGACGCCGATATGAACGAGAACAGCGCGGCCACGACGGCGCCGAAGCTCGTGTATCTATCAGGTCAACACCAGTACAACGAGTCCCTTGTCGTGAGTGCGTTGGTCGCATCTGATGCTCGACATCGCGCAGGACCGGCGGAGATGTACACGTGGAAGCGCCCGAGCGAGGCCGAAGGCAGCCGCGGCGCGCCCGCGAAAAGGAAGGCGCTGTAGCCGCCGAGCACGAGCAGCAGGTAGAAGATCTGCTGCAGCGGATTGGGCTGGCAGCAGGCGTAGTCCGCCGCCCGATTGAGCAGCGCGCCCGCCGCCATCGACCGTCGCCGCCGCCGCCAAATGCACGCAGCTTGAAAGATACACTTGATCTGGTTATCTGGTTGATGAGCAGGCCTCTTTAATTATGGAAAAAAAAATCCCATATTTATCATAATCAAATATCAAAATCACCCGTAACGAACGCCCCAATTTTTTACTCATTTTCACTATGCCTAATCCAAAAGCTTATATTTCCAAATGGTTATTGTGAAGTCTACCTCTTCCCAGTATGCACTTTTGTATAGGAACACCTCGATCTTTTATCTTGATTAAAGTAATGGGTCCACTTTTCCCATATTGAAAATCGGAAGGCATCCGTAATAAACTTAATTACCTTCTTCAACGTAACGTTAATTAACGCAATATTGATTGAATCGAACGTTGGATTGCTGTGCGCACTTTCCGACAAGACGGTGTGACCGCCAGCAACCAGGGGGCTAGGGGAGAATTTGTGGTGCGCGACGTGCACGACGCACTAAAACCTCTTATAATATATTTTTCTTCTATCAATTGATTACTATTCTGGGCTAATTGAGTCAAATGACCTGCGATAAAAAATAATCGATCAGAAACATCCAGCCGGGGTGGCGACTGAAAGCGCACCCAAACCAGACCCAGAAGGCGGTGAGGGCAGCACGCGTCCGCCCCCAAACCGACCACCGCGCGCACTATCTTTCTCTTGGTTTCACTATACCATCAGCCGTCGAGTGCCCCACGCTTCCTTGATTCCCGGCGCGGAAATCTGCGCACACAACTGCATTTGCCGGTGGCGCGCGCGATCCCCTGGGCCGCGTGCGGTCTTCCATCGAGCTCTGTGCGTGTGTATAGCGAGGGGAGAGGAGAATGAGCGGGTCGACGCGCGTGTTCGTGCGGCTGTTCGACGGCGCGAAGCGGAGCGAGACGGACGACGAGGTGGTGGCGTTGCCGCCCGCGCCGCTCGCATGGAACGCCGTGATCGCGGCCATGGCGGCGGCCGTCAGGAGCGACGCCGGCGAGCCCAACGTGGGCCGCGCGCGGCTCTTCTTGCTGCCCACCGAGGCCGACGGCATCGCTGCAGAGGTGGGTGCGCCGCTGTCTGTGCTTGGACGCTGTGGTAATCGCTGCTACTGCAGAGGACGCTGACGCGTAGTGTGTGTACTGTGCGAATCAACAGCTGAACGCGCGGGCGCTGCGCTTTGGCGTGCGCGAGAACGATCGGTTTGTGCTGTGCCTGAATGGGGAGGACTACCAGCAGCCCAAGGCGAGCGAAGACTCCGCTGCGGCCAAGACGGAGGCCCCGTCCAGCGCATTCGCTCCTACATCGACTACAACCACATCCAGCGGTGCACCTGGTGGGACGATCAGCAGCGCGGGCCCTCCAGGAGGATCGATTGGCCTCTCGTCCGGCAAGAAGGGCAACAAGCGATACCGCAGTATCTCCGGTACGAAACAAAACACCCTCTTGCTGCTGACGCGTGCATAGTGCTCTTACCATGGTGATGAATTAATGAAACAGGCAAGATGGCGGCCATCAAGTCACTGGGGGACAAGGGACTGATCAGCAATGAAGACCGCGGCCACCTGAAGGATCTGCTACTCAACAATGACTCGCCGCAGCTGCAGGAGGCGCTCGACAAGTACAACAGCACGGGCGACTTTCAGGCTGTCAAGGAGCTGCTCGTGAAGGAGCTGCAGAACCCGTCGGCCAAGCGCAACACAAGCGACTGGCTGTCCGAGAGCTTGGTCAACGACATCGCGCTCAGCTTTGTACGTCATGCGAGCGCTCGGTCGACCATTCTGGTGTCTAGGGATGAAATGAACGCTGACGATGCATCTCTTGTGTGCAGAACACGAACGACACGCCGACTACTCAGAGCGGTGCCAATGCCGTTAGCCGGAGCTTCGGTGCGTCGGTGATGAGCGGCAACAGCGCGACGTTGGTGACGCCCAGCTCGACGTCATTCTCGTATCAAAGCTCGACGCAGCAGCAAGTTGCCTCTGTCCAGGTTACCCGAAGTACAAGCGGCTATCCTCAATCGACGCCAATGAACCTGAGTTACACCTCGAACGGACTGACTGCCCCGACGCTGTCGCCGGTTGCAGGAACGCACATCTCGCCTACGGTTGCGCGGCCTCCGATGCTGACTACGCCGCGAGGGTTCGTGCCGACGCCGTCCCAACCAACGGTCATTCCTGACCCGTTCAACCACCCGCAAATGTCACCGACCAACGTCTACTCGACTGGTGCTCCGCAAATCAACATGCCACTGCGCGATCGGAACGGGTTCATGAAGCGTGCGTACGAGGCGTCGCCCGTCAATGGCATGAACGGGATGATGGTGCCTGTCGGAGCGTCTCCAGCCGTGACGAACATGAGCTATGGCATGCCTCCGCACCAGCAACAGTACGCAATGAGCCAGGGCTACACTGGGATGACGTCGGGATATGCTAGCGGGAGCATAGCGCAGAGCGCATACTCACAGCAAATGGGCGCTGGAGGTATCTACGGCATGAACGGGATGTTCAACCCGTTCCAGCAGCAGGGCTACCAGAACGTCCCGACGGCATACCCGTACGGAACGCTCATGCCGGACGGGACGACAGTTCCAGGATACGACTTCTACTCGGCTGGCTATGGCTACGGCAAGGCGCAGCTCCGCGTCGGCGGCAAGTGGACGACAGCCCCTCCGATGCCATCGTACCCGCCGCCTTGCTCGAAGGAGGAGAAGAAGGAGAAGATTGCACGGTGGCTCAAGAAGCGCGAGAACCGCAACTGGTCGAATAAGCCGTCGTATCCTGTCCGCCACAGCATCGCCAAGGCCCGCAAGCGCGGCGAGGACGGCCGGTTCATCACCAAGGCGCGGCTGGCCGAGATGGCCAAGGAGGAGGAAGAAGCTGCCACAGCAGCAGCAGCAGCAGCAGCAGCATCGGGCGGTGAGCTCCAGTCGAGTGGTGGTAGTGCGCTGGGTCTGGACCATCAGGGCATGTCGATGCAGTCGGCCATGCCGCAGCCCACGCCGGTCGTGTAAAGTAAGTCGTAAGTAGTAGAAGGTAGTGCGTATGTAGATTGTAGTAGCGCCTCGTCAAGGCATCGGTTCTGTTCACCAGGGTATACATGGATGATTTTGTATCGCTGTGCTCTATAATGTACAAGGGTTTTGAAGCAATGCTCTCATGTTGGGATTGTCTTGGCCCACGCCAATGTTCAGTGTGAAGACTACTGGAGTATATTACACGATTCCTAGTGACGAATAGATAAACGGCGACGCTACCAAGATGCTACAAGCGGCTGAGACGATGACGACCTTCACAGGGGCTGCACGGCGCGGCTGACGCCGATGGGCACGAAGTTGTCGCTGAGCTTCTCGGCGCCGCCGCCGACAGTCGGGTTGAGGATCTCGCTGAGCGTGGCGAACTCGTCCCTGGACGAGCAAAGTGTCTGCGGGTCGTCCCAGCTGTAGCGGCTCCAGTTGAGAATCGAAATGGCCCACTGATCCGCCACCTCCTTGGTGGACCCGGCGAACGTGACCGAGACCTTGGGGCGGAGCTGCTTGGGGCTCGCCGCCGCTGCCTGCGTCTTGCTCTTGGTAGGGGCGACTGGCGGCCGCGGCTGTGCGTCGACGCGGAATTGGTGCGAGCACACGCTGGTCTTGTCGTATGGGAGGATGAACACGTCGATCTTGGCGCCCGTGAGCGGCACGGCGCCGAGCAGGTCGCCGCCCTTGCGCGAGAAGTACTGCAGGATGCCCTCGTCCAGGATGCAGTACACAATGCGCGCACCGGATCCATCGTCCGCCATCTTTAATAAATAGCCCTCCACGTTGCCCCCGGTCGTCGACATGGTGTGCGATTGAAGATGGATGGGAAGCACAGCAGCGGCAAGTTGGGGAATGAACTGATGCAGGGTGGAAGAACAACATGAGTGGAGACCCAGGAGGGAGGACCAGACCCCGGTGGAGAGGAGAGAAGAGGAGGCAAAGCAAGAGAGAGCGAGCGCCGCAGTTGCGCAGCGAGCAGGACGAGGAGGAAGAGAAGTGCAAGGGCGCCAGCCGACAGCTTAACATGAGGCGAGTCGCCTTGGCTGACACCCTTTCGCGATCAGATAGAAACCTTTTGAATTGATCATACGTGTAGATTTGTTATATAACTTGACCTTTTTATATTAAACTAGTTTATCAGGTGACCTTTTATAGTGAATATATCGGGTGGATGGGTACATCAACAGATGCGAGGCACGACACTTGATGGTCATCGTCTTCGCCCCGCCGCTAGCGCGCCATGTGCATGCCGCTCGCCTCGTCAATTCATCCGACGCTTGCGTCTGGCCGTGATAACCCCGGCACGCTTGATACCGATGTGAGATCTACATTCTCTGGCCGTGAGTGAAGGTATCAATCAGGCAATTCGTCTCTTTGGCCCATCGGTGGTGGCTCACCACACGCCAACATTGCAATCCGACACGATGAGCAAATCGGTTAGGAACACCTACACGGGCTCAAGTTGCAGCGAAGGTGCTTGCATAACGACTCTACGGCCATCGCTCGGCTATGAATAGCTGCCGCTTGGCTCCCGCATACTGACAGGAAGTATACCCCATGCAAGCCTGTGCTTCCACCCTCTGGGCTCGAAACGGATGCGACCTTGCATTGGTGCGATTAGCGCACAGCTAGAGCCTAGGCAAGAGCCCAGTCAAGCAAGAACGTCTCTTATCAGGCATCTCTGACGTGATGGCTCCGTCGACGCAGTCTGCTAGCCAGCCCCCCGCCAATGCCCACAGCAAAGCCGCCGCCTCCGCGGAAGTGCTGGAGGCCATGCAGGCGTACGCGGACGCACACCAGGTCAATGAGATGCTGCGCTTGCTGCTGACGCGACTGCTGGAGGAGCAACCGCTGGATCCGATCGAGTTCCTCGTCAACGCAGTGCGCAACAGCGAGCCGCTGGACGCGCTCGAGCGGCGCTGCGCCGCCCAACTATTTGATCTGCGGCGCGAGAAGACCAAGAAGAGGCTCGTGCTGACCGTCTTCAAGCGGCTGCTGGCGCTTCAGGCGCGGTCGACGCGCAAGGACAGCAAGGTCGACATGGACACGGTCAACGGCCGGCACCTCGCGCGCGGGTTCCTGATGGAGCAGCTGCGCACCGACGAGACCCGCGGCCTGCTGCGCGAGCTCTTCCCAAGACACTACCGCGACCTCGTCCAATGGTTCAAGTCCAACGAGAAGCAGCTCCCGCAGGGCATCGACGCGGACAAGTTCGCCGCCGCCTGCCTGCAGGTGCTCGCCACGAAGGCCTCCGCCTCCTAAGCGAGCAGATAAATAATCATGTCAACCTGAATATAATTTTATACATTATTATAACATTAAAGTAGCTTTCAAGAAAGCACTGGATAGTATGTAGTTATTTATTATAGGAGGTAGTATCCTTCCCAATCGCATCTATTGCTCATCACAAGTGAACTGATAGAGACGATGTGGCGCGAGTATGGTCAAGTGCCGGCAGCGGCGCAAATACCGCCGCTCCACCGGCCCCAGCGACAGCAAGAACCCGGCCCGTTCGACTGGCTCGTGCCGTTCATCCCGCCAGTGCTGCGCGTGAACCGCGAGACGCGCGCGGCGCTGCGGCGAGAGCTGGAGGCCGCGCTGACGGTGGAGGCGCTTGTATCAGCCGCGCAGTCGGCGGCGTCCACGCTTCGCGCGCACTGGCGGCCGATCACGCTCTACGCCGTCGTCTCCGCGTTGTGGCTGCGCGCGCTGTACTGGATCAGCCAGCACGCGGGCGAGTTCACGACCGCGTTCGTGATCTTGTCGGGATTTGTCGCGCTGGGCGTGCACCTGTTCGCGCCAGGGGCGGCAAGCGGCGCCGATGACGAGCTGAGCGCCTACTCGGTGTTCAACCGCGGCGGCCAGCGCATGCTCGGCTCCTTGTCGGCTGAACAGTTTGAGGTACGAGCTCTCGTGTATGCAGTTGAAAATGTGAGAAGTCCTAACGACGGCCGTTCGATGGCGATACAGAACGAGATCCGACACCGCGAGCCTCAAAATGGAGTGTTGAGTGATGAAAGGGTCGGCAGCCACCGCTCTGATAGTGAGAAGGACGAAGACGACGAGTAAGTGACGGTATGGGTGGAGGTTGCGCATATTCTGCTCATATCTACTCACATCGCGACTGCAATGCACACGCGATTATTGATCAGGGAGATGCTGTTGGCGCTGAAGCTATCGCTGCAGGAGAAGAAGCGCGAGGAACGGCGGCTGCGGCGCACAACGCGCCGGCGTTAAGTGTGTCAGTGATGGTAAGAACCGTGTTGGACCATGACGAAGACTCATTGGGGTTTATACAGACTTCGGATTGGCGCCTTCACTCATTCACGGTATGCTGACACATAACAAAGAGGCAAAGCGCGCTGGACACGATCTAAAATCCGAACGGGCACTTGCTGATGCGTTTCTTGGGCTTGCCGTCCTCGTCGAGCTCGACCATCTCCTTGAGCGTCTCCATCGGGATCGGCGGGTGACCGACCGGCAGCACGACCTCGCCGGGAGCGGCGCTGCGCTTCCGGTTCGAATACTGGAGCATGGCATTGAGCAGTCCAACTGGTAGTCAAGCACGAAAAGTTGCACAATGATCAGCACACGGATGGAGACGCCAGTAAAGGCAAACAATGACGCAGGACCCACCGACAACCATGCCGACCCCGATCATCATCAGCGACGAGAACATTGACAGGTCGTCCAGCGATGTGACACCTGCACTGGTCACGACGAGCGTGAGCGAGACCGTCAGCGCGAGGCCAATGATGGCGAGTCCCATCGCAATCACCAGCTGCATCAACACAAACGTCAAGTCGCACACTGATTAGTCTCGAATACTCTTTAGTATCTACTCACCAATGAGTCGCACCAGTGACGCGTCCTGCAGCAGCATGGTTGTGAGCAGCGACAGCCGCGTGGGCGCTTCGCTCTGTGACTTGACGCGGTCGGCCGTCTTGGTCGCCGTCGTCGTCGCGGTGGTGGCGCTCATGGCGATCGCGCTATCGTCTTCTTGCTCAACCGAGCGGCGGGCGCGGTGCTGGTGCGCGTGCTTCAGTCCGTAGCGGTAAGCGGCGGCGACGGTGAGCGCGGTGCCGGCGAGCGTCAGGGCGGAAATGGCGATGAGCGGCAGCGAACGCGTCGCCATCGGCCAAGTCCGGGAATGCGGCAACCCCAATAGCAACAGTTTACGCTGACGCGGCGTGATCGGTTCAGAGCACGTGGGAAGGCGCACAGTTCCGGCAGGACACGTGGTTTTACTGAACGTTTTATAGGAAGTACTCATTTATACAGGTTAATATATCTGCTACTTGTATGTGATTGGAGGCAGTAACTCGCCTACAATGTATTTTGAAGAGTTTAACAAACAGCCAATCACGTGCGTTCGTTTTGGCAATCCTGCTTATGGCCAAGTGTTGTAAATAGCATGTGACGCGCAGGTCACTTCAATGTGATCGAGTGAAGCAGCGCAAGGCGATCAATGGTGCACGCGGCAATCACTTCCGCAGTCTCTCGAGAATCAAATAGTATATTTCCTAGCTTGGTGGGTCGCATCTTTGCCGCATTTGCAGCTACTTCTCGAAGTCGTCCAGCGTCTTCTCGGGGATGCCCGAGGGTGAGGAGCTCGACGGGCTCAGTACCTCCACGGTGGCGGCTGCAGCGCCAACGAATGCACGGGGATGACGGTGAGATTGCATGAAACAAGAGGTGTAGCAAAATGACGTCGAAGGCGGGCGCGCACGTACCTGTGAAGATGCCCAGCGCGATCCAGATGAGTGGCGTGAACATGGGCAGCTCCGCCAGCGACATGGGCTCATCACTGCTCCAAGTGACCACCATAGACACCATCACGACGAGCAGCAGGAAGACCAGTCCGAAGACCGAGAGCAGCTACGCGACAGCCACCAGGACAATGCCAATGCAGCTATTAGACCCGGTTGCAGTTACCAACCACCAACAAGCAATCACGAACGCACCATGTTGCCTTCTCGGGACACGAGCGCCAGCTGTTGCTGTCGCTGCTGCTGCTCGATCTCCTCCACCTCCTCCTCCTCCAGCTCTTCTTCCTCCGACAGCGGCTCATACTCGCCGTCGCGCGCCCGGCCCGCTTGCGCCTGCTCCTCATCGCTCCCGCCGCGCACGTCGCGCGTCGCGTACCGGTACACGAGCGTCGCCGCCGTGGCCGTGCCCGCCACCGCCACCACCGCCCACACCCACCCGCGCAGCCCACTCATGTCAAAAGCACGGCTAATACCTCCGGCGGTCCTTCACAACCGGCAGCCTGCCGTCGTCTCTGGCAGTCGTCAACCCCTCCGATCGTCTGTCTGGTTTCTTCAGTCAGTTGTCGTTGGGTGGGCGCGTTGTAAAGCGAAAACCGGTATTTAACAGTATTATACCGCTATATACCGGTATTGTACGGGAAATTGTTGGTACAACCGATCTTGTGCTGTTTTTATTTTCGGGGAAAAACCTCGCTCTTCTTGAAAAACCTCCCTCTCGACCCAAAAGAACGCGGTAAATTCGGGCGCCAGTCACCCCAACACCCAAAGCCAAGCCGAGAAGAGACGAACCCCAAGCGGCAGACGCCGCGTCGCTCAAGTCCGCGTCCGCGCCGCTTCCTCGCTCCCCCGCGCGCCCCGATGACGGCCATCCGCGCTGGCGGCCACCCGGACACGCCCGCAGGCCCATCTGTCGCAGCGCCGGCAAGCAGCACGCGCTCCAAGAAGCACAAGGACCGCGGGGCCAAGTTCAACGAGAAGCACGCACTCAAGTACGGGCTGTCGGTGTGCAGCCGCAACGCCAAGACGTCAACGGTCGAGACCGTCATGTGCAAGTTCTGCGTGGCGTTCGGCAAGGAATCGGCGGCCGATGCCACACGCAAGCGCCGCGCTACCGCCAACATCAAGTACTTCCGCCAGCCCTTCCGCGCCGACCACTACCTGTCGCACCTCGAGATCAACCACAAGCTCAAGTGGGCCGAGTACGAGCACGCGCCCGACGCCGAGAAGGAGAAGTTCTTCGCCAACCACATCGAGGATGCCACCATCAAGTCGCTCAGCATGGCGTCGCAGCAAATGACAGCCGCGGGCGCGAACGGAGCCAGCACGATTGGTGCGGGTCATATTGGCCCTGCCGACCTAACCGGCGTGGATGCTGCTGCCACATCCACCCAACGTGTAGGTCCAGTCCGACTACCAGCCTCGGAGATCGAGAAGGCCGTCGTCGAGGTGCTCGTGGGCGAGCTGTTCTTCAATCCAAACGACGAGGACGGTGTGTCCAAGGAGCAGGCGCTGACGGTGTTTGCCCACAAGAACGGGTCGGAGAACTATGAGATCATGATCAAGAACCAGCGGCTGTATGATCTCGCCATCAAGTTCGTGTCGTGCGGCGCGTCGTTCCGGCTGGCGGCACGCATGATCCAGTGTACCAAGGAGGAGACCAAGTTCGCGTACTACGGCGGGTGCTCGGAGCACAAGGTGGCGGGCTACGTCCGTGCTGTGCTCGCCAGCAACTTGCAGAAGATCGCGCTCATGATGCGCTCAGCGTGGGCGTACGCCATCGCGACGGACGCGGGAGTACACCAGTCAACGTGCTACCTCGACATTCGCGTTCGGATGTGGCAGAGCGGCGCCCTCCAAGACTTCCACCTCTTTTCGCTGCCAACGTTCGACCAGTACCCGGCGCTTTCAGTGATGCAGCGCCTTGAGAAGTGTCTTGACGTGCTTGATCCCCTTTGGCGCGGCAAACTACTAGGAACCACAACGAACGGCGGCATCAACACAGGTCGCAATATCGGCATGACCGGCAGCCAGCAGGGCATCTCGGCGCGCTTGACCACGCTGGTCACGAAGCCTGGATTCTTTCTCATCTGGTGCGGCGTCCACCAGCTTGAGCTTGTTGTCAAGAACTGCGTGACGGCGTTCTGCCAGAAGGCGTTCTATGATGAACTCGTGACGGTCCTGGCGGCGCTGCGACAACAAGAGCATCTCCAACAGCAGCCAAGTGGCGATCCATCCTTCGTATTTAACAGTGAAGACCTTCCAGACGTGACTAGCGCGTACACGAGCACGCGGGGCTTCTCACACGTGCTCATGCAAGCGCTCAAGTGGTTGATGGAGCACCGCGTGGGCGTGACCCAGTTCCTCGAACGGTGTGCATCGTCAACAGTTCCATCCGCGTCGTGGTGGGTGGGTGTCGCCGTCGCGCACCGCGTGATGGCCGAGATCGAGTACTTTATGAAGAAGCTGGTGAGTATGGAGAGTGGCACGAACCTCGTGAGCGACCAGGTCCAAGAGCTGTGTAAGCTCGCGTTGATTATGGCCGACGTTGTTGGCGCGCGACGCGACCTCTGGGACTCCCGGGACACTCAAGATGCGTGCGCTGCAGGCTCGTTTCTGCTCACGTACCAGAACGCACAACAGTTTATCCAGAACGAGGGCGGGCCGCTGGCAATTGAGATGTTCGACACGTTGCGCGGCGTTGAGCGGCAGCACATTTCCAAGTCGGTCGCGCACTTTGCCGTCGACCTGATTGCTGGAGTCGCCACGATCGCGCAAGATGGTCGGCACTACTGCGCTGAGGACGTTGGTGTGCTCGTCAACCCTCCGTGCGTCATGCCCATTGAGGTCTTCGAGATGGGGAAGGAGGCATTCATGAAGGTGCTTGAGGGCCAGGAGTTGCGGCTACGCGAGTCATTTGGCGAGGAGGACATCAAGGCCATCGAGCGTGACTTTGACGACTTTGCAGTCGCTGTCGAGCGGGAACCGATCCTGAACGGCGTGCTTAAGAAGCACGGTCGCGAGACGGACGTGTCGTTCGCCTGGTCGTGTCTGAACGGCCGCTTCCGCATGCTCCAGGAGTTCGTCGGCGGCCTCGCGTGCGTCGTGCCCGAAGCCGCAGCGGGCACGCTCGCGTCAGACCTGACGCTGCTCAACTGGGAGAAGCCCGACTACCGGCAGACGATGGTTGACTTCGCACTGGAAGGCATACTTCACGCGCGGCAGAAGATCAAGGTCGAGCTGGTGGACATCAACTACCTACCGCAGTCGGTCGCGTCCGTCAGCGTGGCGAGCACCAGCAGCCCGCCGTCCCAGCAGGACGAGATGGCCGTGGTCGCCGAGACGGACGCGTCAACCTCCGCAGCGCTCGCCTCCTCTGTGGACGTGGCTGCGGCCGTCGCGGCGTCGGCGATGACGCCCCTGGCGATGGCCATGCCGCTCGGGATGCCCGCGACCATGGGCGCGTCCGTCGACATGGCGGTGGACGCGACTGGTACGGCCGGCGGTGCCGTCGGCATGGCGGAGGGCGGCGCCAGCGGCTTCATGGTGGTCTGACGCGGCTTGAAGCTGTAAATCACTGTTTGCGTAATGGGGATAAACGCGATTTTTCGTCTAAAATAAACATCATTCGGGTGCCCAAATCTATTTACTGCGCATTAGAGCACGTTTTGCGTACAAAAACCTGCAATTACCTTTAATAATAATTTGATAAGCCCAAAATACTATCCTAATCACGCTTTTGGCGTATCGTTCGCATTCGCACTGACTCGATGCGGGTCCAGTTCGCTTTTTGCCATCACTAGCGCGGCACATCTTGCCAACCGGCGATGCCGTTGCTGCTCCTTCCGCTGCTGCTGCTGCTGCCGCCGCTGGTCGCGGCGGCGCCCGCGGCGGCCGACGACGTGTTCACGGGCAACGCGACGACGTACGGGCTGACGATGCCGATTGGCGGCAGCTGCAGCGCGCGCCTGGCGCCGTTCGGGCTCAACGAGTCGCTGTTCGTGGCCATGAACTACGACCAGTACGCCGAGTCGGCGAGCTGCAGCCGCTGCTTGTCCATCACGGGCCCGAACGGCACCGTCACGGCGTACGTGGCGGATCTGTGCTACGAGTGCGGCCACGGCAACCTGGACCTCAACACGGCGCTGTGGTACACGGTCATCGGCGGCGACCCGCGCGTCGAGGCCATCTCGTGGCACTTCACGCCGTGCCCAGACGAGCAGGAGAAGTTCTGCTGGAAGGAGGGCAGCAACCCGCAGTGGTTCGCGCTGCAGGTGCCAAACTCGCGCGACGGCGTCAAGGCCATGGAGATCAACGGCGAGGAGGCGAGCGTCATCGGCGTCACGTCCTTCTACCAGGTGTCCCCATCCGAGGCCATCGACCTGGACAGCGTCGAGGTCAAGATCACCAGCAACGAGGGCATCACGTCCAAGTACACGCTGCAGCAGTCTGACTACGACAACTGCCCCATGCCCTCGGGCTCCAGTGGCAGCACCAGCACCAGCACCAGCACTTCGGCGCCCAGCGCCACTTCCTCGGCGACGACGACGGTCGTCACCGACACGACCGGCGCAACGGCGCACCACATCGCGTGGCAGGCGTACCGCCGACGTCGCGTCAGCTTCTACTGAGCAGCGTGAGTACATGAGCGGAGTTGTCGCTCATATTTATCAGCAACAAGGCATCAAACTTGAAATGAAAGAACATATTATCATTACCATATCATACGTTCATTGGTGAGTGTTATGGCGACTCACGCACAGCGGATACTGGAGCAACCTAGTTGCCACCGCGCAGGCGAAGCACCAGGTGCAGAGTCGACTCCTTCTGGATGTTGTAGTCCGACAGCGTGCGACCGTCCTCCAGCTGCTTGCCGGCGAAGATCAGACGCTGCTGGTCAGGCGGAATGCCCTCCTTGTCCTGGATCTTCTGC
>JAASGW010000127.1:0-58553 GCA_023334395.1 Phytopythium sindhum
CCCCCCCCCCCCCCCCCCCCCCCACCCCCCACCCCCGGGCAAAATGCTGCCCGCTGTAGACTTGGAGGCGAGAAGCAGAGCGACAGCGACGCGAACGTGCGGTGGGACGTCCTTGGCGTTGGGTTTGCGCGGCATTGTATGGTACTATTGAAAATGGCAGTAGGAAGCGATGCGGTTTGCCCACGGGCACCAGTGTTTGCTGAATTGCTGGTGGTCGTTTGCTTAGGCGACCAATAACTCTTGTTTTTTTACAGTTTTGTTGGGGTGAAATCCCTTTTTATCCCCTGCTAATTTTTACCAGTTTTTCGCCCAATCATAATCGTTGTGTGGACCATGTAAAACCTTATCGAGCATTTTATCGTGGGACAGAGACGTACAACCAGTCCATTGTTTCAGATTGATCGATGCGGTTGTGCTCTGATTGGTCGATAGACGCTATCCGAAAATCAGCGCTTCATAACTTTTTGACCAATCAGAACACTTTTGCTGAAGGATTGCAAGCCTGTCCAATTTTATAAAAACTTTTTTACAAAAATGTATGTTAACATATTCTTTGAAGTGAATTTGAAGAACAAGCGGAAAACTGCATGCAATGCGCGCTGCGGCCCTGGGGTTCGTCGCCGGCTCGGACGAGCAGTCGGGCGTCGGCGCGGCGTTCGTCGCTGATGCGGTCGCGTACGCGCTGGTGGCGGCGCTCTCGGCGGTGCAGCTGGTCCGGAACTGCGGCCGGTACCGCCCCTGGACGGTGCAGAAGATGCTGCACCTGCTGCTGTTCCTCGGGACGCTAGGTGCGTGCAGTCGATTCTAACCAGGCGCCGACCCGTCCAACTGACCGCGATGCTTCTGTCGACTTGCTGATGCAGTGCGCTCGGTGTTCCTGCTCATGGTCGGGCTCAACTGGTGCGACGTGCTGTCCGGCAAGGTCAGCACGACCGAGTGCTCGGTGGGCGAGCGCGACCTGTTCTACATGCTGGACCAGGCGCCGATCCTGGCCTTCTTCGCCGTCTACGCGCTGCTCGTGCAGTTCTGGGCCGAGGTCTACTACAACGCGGTCGACAAGATCCCGATGCTGACGTCGTTCATCAAGCCCATGATCCGCTGGGTCATCGCGGTTGGCCTCACTGTTGTTCTCCAAACGTCGTACTGGATGGTGGACTAACACGCCGCGCTGCTATTGTCGTTTAACAGGCCGTGCTGATTGTGCAGGGCGTGTTTTGGGTGTTCTACGCGTCGGTGTGGCGCAATGAGCGTGCGTGCTGAAGCCGCTCTCACAGGCATTCGCGCCGATCGAACAAGGACATTCAGTCCCTGACACTGTCTCCGTCCGTGTTTGCAGGAGCATTCTTCACAAGGAGCCAAGCGATCCTGAACATGGAAATGTTCCTCGTCATCACCGTCGGGTTTATCTTCTTCGGCCGCAAGGCCTACACTGAGCTCCGGTAAGGCTGTCTCGAGCAAGCCGTTCTTACATGACGTATCGTTGGAGGCGTTAACGTCGAACTGTGGCTATGCCGAGCAGATCGGTCCCCGTCGAGCTGCGCATTCGATCGCGGAAGCTAAAGGAGGTGAGCGTGCTGCTGTTTGACTGATATTGGTGCAAATGTCGCTCGTCTCTGACAGCGGAGCATTCCCACTTGCAGCTTGCAATCATGACGTCGGTCGGGACCTCGTGCTTCATGACGCGCTGTGCGCTGCAGATCCTGCTAGCGACCGAGAAATGGCAACTGCACGACCGTGGCACGTGGCTTGTTGTGGTCGTCTACTACGCGCTCTTAGAGATCCTCCCGGCCACCTCGGTGCTGTATTTCAACCGCCGGTTGCCCCAGAGCCGACGGCCTGGCCGAGTCGCTGCGACAAGGTCACCCATCCGTGGTGGCAGGCTCTTTGGCAGCAAAGCGTTTGAGGCGGACGGCGACGGGCAGCTGACCAAGAGCTTGCTCAGTAGCTGATCGAGTTTGCGCAGGTGGAACTAATGAGAGAATCAAGGTATGGATGGAACTTCCTCGTCATGTGTCGTGACAGGCTGTAAGGGCTACCCCAATAACTCTCAGCAAATCCCACACACAAACTTGCGCGGGCCTTTAAAGCTCACCCGAGACTTCCACCAGCAGCTCGAGCATGCGGTTGTTCTCCTCGTAGGTGCCAATCGTGGCGCGCAAGCAGTCCTTAAGCAGGTGCTGGTTGCCGCGGTAGCGGATCACGACGCCGCGGTCCGCCATTTGCTTGTACACGGTCAGAGCGTGCGGCACCTGCCAGTGGTTTGAGATGTCAGCCTCCGATGACAGAAGCAAGAGGTTGGTTCGAGATTCACGTACCTCGAAGAGCACGAAGTTCGAGTCGGACGCGTACACGGCGCGCACGAACGACAGCTTCTGCAGCTCGTGGATTACGCGGCGCTTCTCCTGTTGGATCACACCAAGAGCAACACGAGGCGTCAGCAATACATACGAGGCTGGCGGCGCTTGCTTAGAGGGACTTCCGAAAGCGCGACGGACCTTCTTGATGAGGTTCACCTTCGCGCGAAGCTCCGAGATATTGCTAAACGCCTGGCGCGCGATCTACGAAAGCGGGTTACAGTCAACACTCAGTTCAAAATCCATATGCCTAGATTCCACTGGAACGTACGTTCGCGGTGAGCTTGCTGATGTTGTACGGCGCCTTGACGTTGTTCAGGATCTGGATGAGACGCGAGTCGCCGAAGGCGCAGCCCAGACGGATGCCCGCAAGGCCGAAGCCCTTGGAGAGCGTCTGCAGCACGATCAGGCGCCGGTGCTTGTTCACCAGCGTGCATAGGCTCGCGGTGTCCGCAAAGTCAATGTAGGCCTCGTCCACGACGACGAACCCCTTGTAGGCCTGGAGAGAGATACCACCGACGCAGACGTTGACGTGAGCAAGGACTGATAATATAGACATCACGCAAAGCAGTGACAGAGGAGCTCACCTCCGAATTCAGGATTGTCTCTACGTCCTGCAGGCGAACCACGTTGGCCGTCGGGTTGCCGGGGCTGCACAGGAAGATGATCTTGGTCGACGCTTTGATTGCGGCCACCAGAATCTACAGTAGTCATGATCATGAACACGATAGTGAGTCAAATTTAGTCACCTTCATGCACAGTTGGACATAGAAGCTATGAGGGTCTACCTACCTCGAGCGGGTCAATGTGGAATGACGGGAGCGGCAGGTTCTCCTGTATCAATGGAGCAGAGGCACGGGAGTATGAGATCAGCTCTCGACTAGACGTAGGCTTTGCATATTCGAAGCATCCGTGCGTACCTTGAGGCCCTTGGGATTCTCGGTGGGTGCCTCGATGTGGAGCGGCACAGACACGATGTTCACGTCGTGGATGTGCGCGCAGACGCTGTACATGCCGTAGGTCGGCGGGGTAATGAGGATTGAGTCCACGCGCGGGGTGCAGGCCACACGGATGATGATGTCGATGGCCTCATCGCTGCCCACGCCCAGGAAGATGTTCTCCGGCGCGATCTTCTCTGTCGAGCTCTCGTTCCTGCCGCCACAACGGGTCAGTTGCTGTCGGGAATATCCTCCTTTCACCGCGCAACCCGCACCTGAAGTTGGCGATGGCCTGCTTCAGATCCGGCTGGTATGGGCACGGGTAGCGCTCGAGCTCGAGCTGGCGCATCTCGTGCTGCGCGTCCAGCGGGGGACCGAGCGTGTTCTCGTTCGCGTCCAGCAGGATGCCTGCAATCCCAAGTCAGTTCACACTACCAGATCAATGACAGCGAGTGCAATGCGACCGAACGGTACCTTGGTCGTAGTCGTCGCGCGCGCAGCGGTATGGCGTGAGCGCCAGGATGTTGGGTCGGATCAACCGCTCCACCTCGTCGTCGCTGGTTGTCTTGGCCGCCGCCTTCTCGGCCGCAGCGGCGGGGGTCGAAGCGCCAGCGTTCGCGCGTAGCAGCGGCTGCGTCTTGCCCAGCAGGTAGCCGACGCCTAGGCCGGCGGTCACGCCGATTGCCACGGCGCTCTGCTTGTCCAGCATCTTCTCCCGTCGCCTGCCGAGTGCGTGGAGGAGCGAGCGAATGAGGGAGTGAACGGTGCTGCCTCGAGCTGAAGTGTCGGTGAGCGAGCAGCTCCAGAATCGCAACGGCGGTTTGCGCACTCTGATTGGAAAAATGGCGGGATATGATTGGCTATAAATGGGGATTGAGAATATTGTTCAATCAGATGACAATTAATCATAAGCCACAAAAATAATCCTGAATCATCGAGCAGATCGAACCTTAGCGAGCGAGAACTGTAGATATAGTTAGTCAATCCGTACTTTTGAAAGAATTCACAGTACTGCTGTGTGTCGCAAAGGGTCGGATGAGAAAAGAGTGCATAGAAGAGCCGGGCGGGCGGCACTTCTACTACATCATAAACTCAAGTACATCCGATATAAGAGGTAGCCTAAATAGTAATGATGTAATAAATTTGATAAAATTAAGTATAGTTATGTAATATTACAAGTGAGTGCTGGCTGGCGTGGTACCCGGCCAAGATTGGTCGATTGCAGGAGGGATGACCCCTCTCTTCCCCCCTTTTCATGTCGTCGCGTGGGCACCAACTCCATAGCGTTTCCTGTTCCAGTGACCAGCTCCCGTCTGTTCCCTTACTACAGCACCTGACTCGCGGGGGCGGGCGACGTGCTCGCCGCTTTGTCGTCCGCCCGACAGCCGCGCTTCTCGCCTCTTTACCGCTCCATTTCGCTCCATTCCCGCTTTCTATTCAGCACAGGCGAGCGCGTCGGTCAGCCCTCGCTTCTCTGTCTACACCCCTCTTTGCTCCCTTCCCCCTCTTTCTACCAGTATGAAGCTTTCGCTGATCGCCGCGGGCCTCGCGCTGTTGGCGGCGTCCGCGAGCGCGGCCACGTCCGACTGCTCGACGACCCAGAAGCAGAAGGTCAACTCGCTGCTGGGCACGAGCTCTGGCACGGGCAAGTCGTGCTACGAGGCCACGGGCAAGGAGGACATCCAGGACCTGTCCACCACCACGCTGTGCACGCTCGAGGAGTGTGTCACGTGGCTCACGGACGTGGCCGACAACGCGCCCAGCTGCTACTACGACGACACCAACTACGCCGACCTGTACACCAAGAAGCTCGAGGACTGCCCCACTAGCGGCAGCGGCAGTAGCGCGGCCGAGGCGGCCTCGTCCTCTTCCTCGTCCTCATCCTCGGCGTCCGAGTCGAGCAGCGGCAGCAGCAACAGCACCACAACCAAGAAGCCGACGACCAAGGCGCCGGCCACCAACTCGTCGTCCTCCGGGTCGTCGGACGAGGAAGTGGGCGTCGTGAAGTCGTCCTCGAGCTCGGAGGACCTGGACGTAGACACCATCGACACGCCTGAGCCGACCGAGGACACGTCCGTTGAGACCCTCGCGCCTGAGTCGTCGGGCTCCGAGTCCGCCAGCTCCGAGGCGAGCACGACTGGCTCGAGCGGCGCAGCCTCGGTGCTCGCCAGCTCGCTTGCTGGTGTCATCGCCGTCACCATCGCTGCCACGGGAGCGGCCCTTTAATTTGCTTTTCGTCTTGCTGAGTCGCTTGCTGGGTGTTCATAAGGAGCAGTGCCTCTACGCAAGTATATCTCTGCTTGTTATACAAATCCGGACCGATCGCCTCGTCGTTTCAATATTAGCATCGCATTCGTGGGTCGATCTCCACGTTTCAACACATCAAAGCTGTTACCGTGGGCCTCGCACGCGCTTGCGCCTCACGAAGGCACCAGCTCGGATAGTTGGCGCTTGAAAATGCTGGCGCACTTTTCGAGAAACCCAACCGACAGCTCCAGCTCCTGGGCCAACTGTCGCCTCCGGGCTTCGAAGTTCGCAAGCGGATCTGTAACGCCACCATCGGCGTTGGGCGCGCTCTTGTTCACGGCTTGGACGCTCGCGATCTCCGGCAGCGCTGGAGAGGGCACTCTTCTCTTCTTGGCAGCGGCTTGCGGTCCGGTGGGAGACTTCTTCGACCGCTTTCGGCTGATGGTTTCGCCTGTAGACGCCACCCCCGGCTTGGCTCGTGGCGCAGAAGCGCTTGTGGGCGCCTCAGCACGAGGAGTTGGGACGACAGCAGGCTTGGCTACCTTGGTGTGCCTCTGAGATCTTGATTTCTTCGGTGCCTCGCGATTCGCTGCTGCTGCTGCTGCTGGCGCCACTGCTGCTGCAGCGGTGAGAAATCCATTAGAGGACTGCGCCTTCGCTTTGGCCGCTCGCCGTCGGCTTGGAGTCGGAGGCGGCGGTGGGGCGACGCTTGTCGGGATGACCACAATTCCGTTTCCAGTGTTCGCGAGGTCGAGGTCGTGGCAGGGCGTCGACTCGTCGATCGGCCCGAGCATCTCCTCGAACAGCCGCATGTCACCGTCCCAGCTCATCTCATTGGTCGCCTTCGTTTTGTCTGCAGGGCCGCGTCATTGGATCGCCAGGGTGAGTAAGAGAGAGAGGGTATGACCCCGACAGGGGACTCCGACAAAGCCCGAACCTGTACGTACGAGCGTAGCGGCCGTGTGCGGCGATGGACACCGTGTCCGTCCAAATGTCATGGGCCTTACCCCAGCCGATGAAGTGCACGCGCAGCTTCTGCTTGGCCACGTCGCACCCGATGATCTTGGCCTCCGCCCACAACATCTTCTTGTCCTGTACCACCACATCGATGAGTTTAGGCCAACATCACGAGGAGTGAAGCCCCGCAGCCGTGATAGTACAACTTGATGTGCCAACGTACGAGCGCATCCAGGTAGTAGCCCACGCATCGCGGGACGTTCTCCTTGGTCTTCTTCTTCTTCTTCTTCTTCTTGCTATCTGCGCCCTTGCTCTTGCTCCTGCTCCTGCTCTTGGACGGAGCGGCCTTGAGCGGCATCGCCGGCGGCGCCTGCTCCTCTGGCGCAGCCCCCGCAGGAAGTCCCTCGGCCGCTACACTCCCTCCTGTCGGCTGGAGCGGCTCTTGCGTCGCCGCGCTGCTAAAGGATCAAAAGGGAGGAAAGAATCAACCAGAGAAACGCGCAGATACGACTGTGAGTGACGGTTCCGCCCGCAATGGACCCGCAGTACCGTAGGAAAGGAATCGGGAGAACAAACAACGGGGAACGGAGCGTACGCGGCAACGGGCGGCGCAGCATTGGCGGCCATCGCGATCGTCCTCAGGCGCGGAATACAGCGGCAGCGAGCTCTTCTTCTTCCGCCGCGCTCGCGCTCCTCTCGTTGGCGCGCTCGGCAATTGAAAAGCGCGCTAAAAAAGGAACCGAGATCAGCAGATCCCACTAATTTATATATATATATTATTGGAGGTAAATCGAGCAGAATGTTATATAATAGAACGAAGTGTAGCTCAACATATTCAACCTATTATGTATTCTAAGAGGCAAATACCGAACCTCAACCCGAGATCGTAATCATGCCGCGGAGATGCCGGCGATCCGGAGGTGCAGGTCGCCGTCGGCATCGCCGTCGCTGTCCAGCTTGCGGAACACGTACTCGACGCTGGCGTTGTCCAGCACGAGGCGGTTGACGCGCTCGGCGGACGTCATGCGGCGGTTCTGGTCGCGGCTCCGCACGTCCACGCGCAGCACCTCCTCGATCGCCGCGACGAACGCATCGGGGGAGTCGCGGAAGTGCGTCGACTTGGCCGCCAGCACACGTACGGCCGCGATCGACGCCACTCTGTCTTGCCATTCAATGCTGCAGGTGGACGCGCACCGTTAGAACGCTAGCAGTTTGATAACTCCACACGACAGCGCAGCACGAACGTACTGTAATCGCGGCTGAGGAGTCGATAGCCACGACGCGACGCGAGCATCCGGGATGCTGTCGTACGCTGCGATGACAAGTAAACACCACGTAAGACGGGAGTCACAGGAGACATGGGCGGCAGCTGCCGTACCGGGGACGTATGGCTTGATGTCGAGCACGGGCGTGCCGTCGACGAGGTCGACACCCGTGAGGAACACCGTCCGAGCGCCTTGGTCGATGGACGCGATGGTCGCGAGGGTGATGCCGACGGGGTTCGGGCGGTGGGGCGACCGCGTGCTGAAGACGCCCACCCGTTCCTTCAGCATTGGTGGCGCGATCTTGGCCGGGAACGTGAAACGGTGACTGTCAGAGCGCAGCCCCTGGTGCGCGCGACTGTTCTTACCGTTGGTGTTCAAGTGGAAGACGAACACGATCCAGACGTGGCTGAAATGTTTGAGCCCGATCAGCGCTTCGGGCGATACGCTTCGCTGGAGCACGACCTTGGCCCTGGTCGACGGCGCCAGCGATCCCTGGCGCGGCGTGCCTGTATGACGCACATCCATACCGTCAGGAGACGGCGTTTCCAGTGGCTCGACGGTATGCATACTATCGCACCTAGGCACGTCTTGAAGCACGACTGGACGTGCCCGATCGGCTGCGCGTAGAATCCGTTCCTCGTGTCCAGCTTCTCGTCCACGACGCGTCTCAGTTCCTGCCGCCAATCCGCAGCGAGCAGTGAGTCGACCTGGGAGGTCACAGACTTGATCAGAGCCTGTTCGATCGCCCACCTTTTCAGCGGCCACGCGTCCGCTCCGCTCTTCACGCCGCATCTGCTCCTTCTTGGCCACATCCTGCTCCAGGCGCTGTCGTCGACGCATCGCCGCACCAATTGCAGCCGTCAGACAACGACACTCGGGCACCATACAGCGACCAGCCAAAGACACCGACCTGCACCCGCTCCGCCTCTCTGCGCAGTAGCAGGACGTAGCGCCCGCCCAGGAGCAGCAGCGCGCCGGTCTGTAGCACGAGCAGCAGCGCCTCCAGCTTGAGTCCCATGGTCATCCGATCCGTATTACATGGTGTGTGGGCGCGAACACCTTGGCACGTGATTGGTTGGCTTGAACGACTATAAAGGTATTTTATTGGCTACAATCCTTTCCTCAAATTTTTTTCTGATTGGCTGAAAAGGAATTCTGAGGCGCTCAAACCGGCGGCTCTGCAAGATCGGCCGATCCACTTGAAGAAGATCGCGGGGACGAGAATGGCCAGGAACGCGAGCGACCGCCGGCTCTCAGCCGCTGAGCAGCACCGCAAGGCGAGATATATCTCCTACTGCTCTACACGACAATCTCTCTTTTGTCCTGACTGTCGTTGGTGCGCGCGGGTCTCGTAGGCAGCGGGGGCGTTCGAAAAGACGCAAGCGGAGCGGTTCCATGCGCGCATAAGCTCAGGCCGCGCGCCGTTCGTCTCACGCAGGGGCCACCAGCAGTCGCGATCCAGCGGGAGCAACAATGGAGGGCCAGGCCCCGCGGTCAACCGCATGGGTGCCGCGCCGTCGGTTGGCGTGCTGCTCGCACTCTGCGGCTCGCTCTTCGTCGTGGGCTACGCCGCCGTCCTCACCGCGCTGCCCGAGTCGGGCTGAGCCCTGTCAAGTCGCGTTCCGGTGTTAGTGACGGATGAAAAGAAAGGAGGAGCGTTGTAGGACTCGGAAGACCAGCCAGGCAGTTTATATGGCGGGATGTCAGTTCACAGCCTGAATTGGTAGCACCGAGGTGACGCGAACACCGCGGACCAAGGATGTGCGCTATCACTGCCAGTTTCTGTTGGTCTTGTATATGTCTATGACTATTTCATCTTCTGCTTCAGCCGGCGCTTGGAGTCGAGGTGCGCAAACGCCAGGCACCAGGAAGAGGCCTGCACGTACGTACAGCATGCGCCGACGAGCGCAGAGAAGGCGAAGAGGCCCGACAGCGCCAGCGACTCGAACGTGTACAAATTGTGGGCGAAGCTCGCGACGCAGACTATAGGGGGTGTGAGACGAACGAGCCAGTGCTTCGCGCCAAGAAAGAACCCGATCGCGACCGCGCCGAGAAAGTATCCGAGCAACGCCGGGTAGACGCCGCCAGCATCGTACGAGGCCTCGAGGAAGTCCTTCATGGATGCCTAGTGGGCAGTGAACAGCACAAGGCAGCATGAGTACACGGTCGAAGTGGGGACGTCGTCGCTTACTTGGATGGGGAGCAGTACGAGCAGGTACCTTTTCAGCCACCTGCTTGACGGTGAGCTGGATCGCGCGCGCGAGCTCGTCCAACGTCAGGGACTGCATGTTTTCGCGTTGTCTAGTCCCTTTTCGTCCTCTCTCGATCGCTAGCGCGGCCTTGAAGCGACGAATCGGAGCGTAAAGTCGCCTGCCGCCGAGGATCTAAACGAGGAGAGAGGTTGGTTTCGCTAGTATTTATAACGTGCTCAGCGCTACTTATAGCAGCGGGTTGCCATCGGCTTCGACACAGGATGAGATGCAGTCGGTGATAGAGAGATTGTCTGCACTGCAGTCGGAATTCTTCTCGATCCGCCGTCTTAGTCAGGCCGGCAGAACTCGATACGTTGACACACACCAGGGACGGAGACCATGGAGCCTCCGCTCCGGCAGCACCCGTACGCGAGCCAGACCATGTTGCTGCAGCGTCGGTACTCGTTTTCGAGCTCGACAACGGCGGAGATCGAGCAGGTAAGGTCGTCTACACTTGACATGCAGCGACGAGCAATTTGCTAATGTGGCCCCGTTGATGTCGAGATAGAGTCGAAGCAACGCGAGCAAGAGTGCTGAGTCGCCGTCTCGCTCGCCGCTCAAGTCCGCCTCCTTCTCGTCTCTAACGGACAGCTTCTGCCTGGTATGTCAACCACCGTTGTGAGCCTCGAAACAGCGGAGTTCCATCTCACAAATGCTCTGATGTTGAACTCTCACCTAGGGTCTCGGTGCTGGGCGGCTGCAGTCGTCGTTCGAGCCGCGTCTTTCGCCTGTCCATTCCCCTGAGCGAGATCGACGCACTCCGAGCGATCAGACGACTGACAGCGATGACGACGGAGATCTCGCCGCTGAAGCCAATCGAGAGAAAGACGGCGCCGCCGAAAGCAGCGACTCCGACAGCGGCGGTACGTACTCGTCCGCCATCTCCGACGACGACAGCATTGCCTCTCCGTCGTCTTCGCTCGCGCCTTCGCCGACCAAAGAGCTCGCGAGCCTCATCTTCAGCGAGTTGGATCATAAACCGCATGCTAGTGCTGCCGCCACTGTTCTCACTGATGTAGACAAAGCGTTGGAGCTTCCAGCAGCATCAACAGCAGTAGTATTCACGCCAGGGTGTGCCGCAGACCAGGAGTCAACGTTGG
Source organism: Phytopythium sindhum (assembly GCA_023334395.1). Taxonomy (NCBI): domain Eukaryota; phylum Oomycota; class Peronosporomycetes; order Pythiales; family Pythiaceae; genus Phytopythium; species Phytopythium sindhum. The sequence goes on from JAASGW010000127.1 coordinate 11,114, forward strand.
CCTCACACGGCTCGAGTATTGCGGATGGGGCGACCGACCGAATCGCTCAGCAGATCCGCCACGCGATCGACTCGGCCGCTGCACGAGTGCAAGAGGAACTTGGACGGCGTGAAGAGTTCGAGAATGAGCTGCGCGCAGTGCTCACGTACGAGCCTCCTACCGGTGACGATATCAGCAAACGCAAGAGCCTTCCTCTTCACGAAGACGCCGAATTTGACGACCTGGTGGCGCCACTGCTGCACCCCGGCTCGTCCAACACGCCAGCTCCCGCGCAGCCTCAAGACGCAAACCAAGAGCGCGTTAGCGACGGAGATCTGCTGCTGCTCATGGAGGTCGTGATCGGAGAAGGACACAGCGAGACGATCGAGGTGCATGCTGGAGACCGGCCCGACGCACTCGCCGCCTCCTTTGCAGCCAAGCACTCGCTCCAACCCGAGGCGGTGCCAACATTGAGTCGACACATTCAAGACCAGCTTGATTCACTGGCTGAGGTCGAGAAGGAGGCGGGAGCGATGCTATCAAAAGGAGGCGACACTGACAACTTGGCGCCGAACAGCAGCAGTACTGCTACCGCGTACAACAACGACGGCACTACGTCCGGGCTGAGTTACAGCCACTCCGATGCGCTGGATGGCTATGCTTTCTCTAGTTACGAGCGCGATCCGCACCACCTTGCATCGCCGCCACCAGCTCCGACAAGCTTGAGTTCACCAGATGCGTGTCAACACACGCATCATAGCCGCTACATCGAGGGTCATGACCTGGCAGAGCCTGTAGATGACAGCGTGATGAGCGAGATGCGGTGCCAGTCGGCGTCTAACGGCGATGGGCGCGCGCGTGAGAACCAGCGCGAGTACAACTATAACTACCTCATGGCAAAGTACGGGCACTACTCGCAGCACAGTGGCAAGGTCGACCCTAGCGCCGCCGCAGCCATCCCGAAGTCCAAGCCCGACGTGCTTACAATGCGCAACATCGAGCTCGCGGAGCGCACGCGCGTCGTGGATAACGGCCGCGGCGGTGCATCAGTCGAGAGAGAGCGGCCGGGGAAGTCGTCGTCCCCGCCACTAAAGGGCTCGTCGATAGCGACTGCGACTCGGGCGATGCCAACCATGACGACGTCGGCCGTGAGCGGCAAGAAGAAGAAGAAGCCGGCCCCGGCGCCCGTGTTCCAGCGGTTGTTCGCGCTGGCCGAGTCCAAGGACAAGTGGCTCCAGCGTGCTCAACGAGCTAAGGCTGCCGAAGAGGAGCGCGAGCAGGAAGAGCTGCTGAAGCACGCTGCCACCCGAGCCGCTCGGTATGGAATCAAGGACGGCAGCTACAGCGGCTCGAGCGGTGGTACCGTGGAGTTTGGCACGAATCGCACGGGAGGCGGCAACTACTCGCATGCGGGAGAGCGGCTGTACGAGGAGGCACTGGCGGACCTGGCCAAGAAGGAGAAGCTTCGTGAGCAGCGCGCGGTCGAGCGGGAGCACCAGATCGACTGGATGTGTCCCAAATGCGCGTTCGTGAACCACCACAACGACGAGTGGTGCAAGAACATGGTGTCCGTCGCCGGACCAGCTTCAGGCAACGGCAGCAGCTCTGGTGTTTCCAAGTCCGACGCACCAACACGCCGCAGCTCGACGAGTCCGTCACGCGAGCCACTGGCGGCTAAGCAACAGACGAGCGAGGCTGTATGCGGCCAGCCGAAGCCTTCGCATCTGTTCCGCCCGACGCTCATGACGCCGCCCGCGAGCGTGGCGCGTGCCATCACGCGCAACAAGGAGAAGGCGGCGGCCACGAGCAGCAAACCCAGCGCCTCCAACACTAGCAGACGCGAGCGAAGCCAGCGCGCGATGGAGGAGGAGTTTCGCCGCACCTGTCCGTTCAAGCCGACCATCAACGTCGTCTCCGAGGAGATCGTACGAGAGAAGCTCGAGGGCGAGGCTCGTGCTGCAGGACTGACGGCGTCTCCTATCAAGTCGCCAAGAGAGGCGCAGGCGATGGAGAAGGCGGATGCGGACACTGCTGAGCTCCTACGTCGTCGACAACGGCGGGACCCGCACTTGGCATTGTATGAGGACGCCTTCCAGGCCCGTGCAAACCGCGAAGCCCGCGAGCGGGAGTACATGGCGCAATTCCCGTTTAAGCCGGACATTGGCGTGAACGCGTTGTGGGTACCGGCGGACGAGTCGCGCGAGGCATTCGTGGAGCGCCTTGCCGTCTCCAAGTACCGCGAGTTCGAGCGCAGGCGAGAGGTGCTAGTGGGCAAGTACGCGCCTCGAGACCGCGACCCCAATACCGGCCGCGAGCTGTTCAAGCCCGAAGTGGGGCGCGCGCCGGCGTTCAACCGCAACGAGCGCAAGCTCCCGATCGGCGACTTCCTGTACGAGGCGCATCGCGAGCACCGCGAGTATCTCCGGCGTCTCCAGGAACAGCATGAGCTTGAGATCCGCCAGCGACAGTCGCGCGGGTTCGTGTCGGAGGCGTCGCGGCAAGCCCTTGAGCACCGCAAGAAGGACACTTGCGCACGCATTTTTGACGCTTTGCTGCGGCTTCAGAGCGAGGGAGACAACCATGTTGACGGCAACAGCGGAGGAGACGGAGACGTCCATAGTCTTGGCAGCTACGTGACGGCCGTGGACGACACGCGAGAGCCTCATGATGAGGAGATCGACACGGCAACAAGAGGTGAGAGTCCGTCTCCTCACTCTGGACCCGGTAGTATCAAGGCGCTGGACAAGGAGGCTTGCCATGACGGCTGCTACGAGAACAACGGCAGCGACAAGCCTCGCGATGCGTCGTCCCTGTTTGATCAAGTCGTGAACCCGCGGCGTGTCGATCTGGCGCAGCTCCCGGCGGAGATTGGGCACGTGGTGGCCATCATCTTCGAGTTCGCTGGTTACGAGGAGCTCACGCGCTCTGCGTTCGCGATGCACATGGACACGCTCGTGCGCGAGGTGCCGGGACTCACGTATACGCAGGTTCTGTTCCTGGCGGACTTGCTGGATGACGGCAAGAGCAGTCGCCGTCGGTACGATCCTCAGAGTGCGGCCGCGAGTGTCCAGGCGCAGGAGGACGAAGAGCTGACATTCTACCCGTCGATAGACAAGAACTCGCGCGCGATTGCAACTAAGCACGGGCGCGCCAACCGCGCCAAGGTGTTCCTGGCGCTCAACCAGTACTTTGACCACTATAAGAAGAAGCGCGAGCAGATGGAGAAGCAGTGGAGGCGGGAGTTCGAGAAGACGCACCCGTTCCAGCCGACCCTGGTGACCAAGCGACAGGAGCGGACGCGCGCTGCCGAGGGGTTCTACCAGAAGATCGCGCAGCTAGAGGAGGCGCAAAGGGGACCGCCTGCTCCCTCGGGTCCCGCACTGTCGACCGCTATCTCGAACGCGAGGCCGTACGTCCGCCCCATTGACAGCGACGACCCGCCGCTGGTCGCTGCCCCACGCTCCAGCCATCATGATAACCGCCAGTACGTTAGTGGATCTTCCGCTACTGTAGAGTGCGGGGTCGACAGGAGCAGCAACACCAGTCATGAAACTGGCGAGGACGAAGACGCGGAACTGACGTCGCGCGTGCTCGCGGCGCTCGACGAAGCGCACGCCGCCGACGCTAACGCCGCAAGCACCAGCGCGAGTCTCGCCAGGCTCAGCGCACTCGTGCGCGAGGGCGTCGCACAGCCGTCGCACTGATCCGTCGCTTCAAACCTTCAAACGCAGCGCCTTCACATGATACCAATAGATCCATTCCGCTTCAACATGGCTACACAACATGACGTGTGGTTACCAATCTAACAATAGTTACTACTATCCGCACGTCTTGTCGGGCGTTAACCCCAATTCTCTTGGTTTCAGTATGGGGAGCCGCCCCATTTCCCCACTTCCGGCAAATGAGCGAGGTGCACCCGCTGCGATCGACCATGAGCCGGCAATCGGATGCGAGCAGCGCACGCGTGCAGCGCACGCGGACTTGGGACCAGCCGAACGCCAGCGGAGGCGGGGGAGGCCCGCGCCCCTCGCGCCCGATGCTCGTGCTGTACGCGCTGGTGGGCGAAGAGCCGGAGCTCGTGGAGGATGCCAAGCGCCAGCCCGACACCAACTGGAACGCGTTCGCTCTGCCGCCCCGCGCGGACGGCGGCGCCGTGATGCTCGCGGACGTGCAGCGCGCCTTCCCGCTGGGCGACTGCTTCCACTTCTCCTTCCGCTGCGACTCGGGCGCGTTCCTGGACCTGACCAACCCGCGCGCCGCCGTGCCCTACTGGGACGGCAAGATCGTCGCGCGCGTCACGCCGCTCGGTGCGTATGCGTTCGTGACGCACTTCATCCTGCTGTTGCTCTACTATGTGAGCTGACACTGCGCGCCTGCGGTGTAGAGGAGGCCCCCGTTGTCGAGATTGTCGGCCGCCAGTACCAACCGCAGCAGCATGAAGAGCCCGTGGGGGAGGAGGAGGCGCCGCCGCGGCATATTGGCGAGCGCCCGCGCCACCACAGCGACTACCTCGAGTTCGAGTCGACGTGCGAGTCGCAAGGTGATGATCAATTGATGTTGGGCACCGCAGTAGGTGTAGCAACTGACGAGATGATGCTGCCCGCAGACGAAGAAGCGCCGGACGACTCGGTCATCCGTGACGAGTCGCGCGAGTGGGACAACGCTGGGCACCGCAGCTACCAGCAGCAAGGCGGACCGGCGCCGCGGATGATGAACAGCTCACGCCGCGGCGAGGACCGCCGATACGATGGAGGCTCCGCTGCTGGGGACAACAGTGGCGCGGGCCGCACCTCGGACTGGTCGGACGCCGGCAAGGACGCGCAGGCGTTCCTCCGCAAGCAGACGGAGCAGGCGTACGACTTTGCCAAGAAGATCTCGATCGAGGACGCGAAGAAGGGGGCCTCCGAGACCGCCAAGAAGGCCAAGAAGTGGGGCGGGTCGCTGCTGTCGTCGATCAGCGCATCCATTTCGAACGCGGCGAGTGGGGTGAAGGTGCGTCCGTAACTGTTTGTTTCAGCGTTGTGGTGTGTGGTGTATGGCGTTCTAATGCTGATTGCATGCGCGTGCACATCGTATTTCCACTGCTTCTATAGAGCGACACGATCCAAGTGGGCGGCCTCACCGTGAATGTCGTGCGCCCGATCGCGGAGGGAGGGTACGCGCAAGTGCTGCTGGTGCGCTCGGCCGCGTCAAACGAGATGTTTGCGCTCAAGCGTGTCATCTGCCAGTCGCAAGAAGTCCATAAGGACGTGCAGACGGAGCTCCAAGTGCTGCAGGTGCGTCACGCGTGGCGCCGTGTTGCTGACGGACTTCTTCCTCGCGAGTTTTGCTTACGTAGTTGCTGCTTGTGTGTTTGCAGACGGTCAAGCACAATAACGTGATGCCGCTCATCGAGTTTGCCGAGTCTCGCCAGCAGAACTTGGAGGTGCGATGTCTGAGTTGGCGCTTCCGACGCTGCGTTCGCTGACATTTTATGAGCGTGTTGTACAGTTTTACTTCTTGTTCCCGTACTTCGAGCGCGGGTCGCTCTGGGACGCGATCGAGGTGGCGTGCAACTCGTCCTCGCCGCTGTGGCCGTTCACGCAGCACGCGGCGCTGCACCTCTTCCACGGCATCTGCTCGGGCTTGCTGGCGCTTCATCGGGCTGGATTCTGCCACCGCGACCTCAAGCCGCACAACGTCATGCTCACGTCGGCGTCCCAGGGCGAGGACTTGCTGCAGTACGTCCCCGTGCTGTGCGATTTCGGCAGCTGCACGGGCTTCCGCGTTGAGATCCGCTCGCGCGCCAACTCGCTGGACGTGCAGGATGAGGCCAGTCGCAAGAGCTCGGCCCCGTATCGCGCCCCGGAGCTCTTTGAGCCGACCATTGACACTGCCATCGACGGCCAGTCGGATGTCTGGTCCCTCGGCTGCATCTTGTACGTCTCTCTTTCGGATATTGTTGATACTAGTTGCTTGATGGCGAATGCTCATCGGTCATTGCGATTTCTCAGGTATGCCATGGCCTTCGGAACGAGTCCCTTCGAGCACCCACGCGAGGTACGAACGCTGTCCCTTCCTTTCATCGCGTGATGGAATCAGCATGCGAACCTAACAAATCGAACTCTCTATCATGGTCACGCGATGACGCAGGGCTTCATGAAGCTCGCGTGTATGAACGGCCGCGTCTCCTTCCCGCCCGGTACGCGATGCTATGCCCATGTAGATTTTGCTGTTCGTCACTCATGTCTGAAATTTTTTCGCCTCGCCCACAGAGCAAAACGGCATGGTCCGACACCGCGGCACGCAGTTCACGACCGAGTTCTGCGACTTCATCCGCGACATGCTGCACACCAACCCGGAGGAGCGCCCGTCCGTGCTGGACGCGCTCGAGTTCACGGAGGAACTGCTGCAGGACGAGCTGCGGCGGTAAGCGAGCGCGAGGCAAGAACAACGACGACCCAGTCCACTGCGCGTCGACAGGGCCGGCAAGTATGATCGCACGGAGCGAAACGAGTATATTGGCTTGAATAAAAACAGAGGGAGGACGACCAAACGGATAGTGTTGAGGCTGTCATGTGAGCGTCCCTGGTCTCACCGGTTGTGGGAAATGGCGGCTTGTACAGGGCCAACATCTCGAGACTTAGAACACTGAGGTGACCGCTGACACGGTCAGGACGGACAGCGCGATGGAGGCCGCGACGGTCGACGCCGACGAACTTGTGGGCGTGGGCGTGGACGTGGCGGTGCTCGGGCTGGGCGTGACGCCCACGGGCGCGAACTCGGACGAGCTGTCCGAGGAGGAGGCATTCCAGGTCGTGGGCGAGTTGGTGTTGCCGTTGTCGTCGTCGCCCGCATCGGCGGACCCGAGTGAGCCGCTGTACGAGCCGGCGTCCGAGCTCTCGCTCACGTTCACGGGCACGATGCCGCAGTTCTTGAGCAGCATCTCGCACTCGTACTGGATGGGCCAGTCCTTGTACCGGCACTGCGGCAGCGTGCTGTAAAGCACCTGGAGCGCAGCCACGCACGCCGGCACGTCGCACAGCTCGAGCGGATCGGTCACGGTCACCATCTCGGTCACGTTGAGCTTCTTCTGGCACTGCAGCTTGCGCGCGTTGCTCGTCATGATCTCCGACACCTCGATCAGCTCGTCCTGGTCGCACAGCGGGATGTCCGCGAACAGCGATGACGAGCCCGACGAGGACGACAGCGACGCCGAGCTCGACTGCGCCGCCGCGCCGCCCGCCAGTGCCGCGCACGTGAGCGCCGCCACCATCAGCCGCGCCATTATGCTGGTACTTAGTATGGGGAAAGAGGGGTGTTCAGCGCGTGGAATTTTCGAAAATGACGTGGACGGAAGGGCCGCATACAAAATCCAGGTGATTGGGAAACCCTAGGCGGTCCTGTGGGTACAGTGGCTGGAAACCCCGTTCGACTTGAGGTTTGTATGGTGGGCGCGTCTCTCGCCCGACCTATATCTGGGATATGATCTCCTCAATGAGGAGTAAATGAATCATTTGGTGCGACAACTTGGAAGACAAGGAGGCGGTGAGTGTCCAACGAAGGAATGAGGACAATGGACGGAGTGTTCGAAGCTTGGTGGCTTGGGCGAGTACTATTTTGCAGTGTACCCTTCGCCGAAGGCACTTGGCTTCCTTCAACATTGCATTCTATGCTGGTAGTACACGCTGCAACCTGTTCTAGGTTGTGGATGCGTGCTTCAGGGTCATCCGATGTGCCACGTCGTCTATGGTTCGTCGGCTGGGGTGCCGAACGCGCGTTTGAGCGCTGGGACCTCGCTGGCGTCAAAGACGAGCGGCACGGCGGCCTGCGCGAGCGCCCTCAGGCGGTCCTCGGTGAGGGAGAACGCCTGGGCCGCGCGCAGGTACTCGGTCGACAACGTCGTGCCCAGCACGCCGTGGTCGTCTGTCGAGATGCTCAGCGGGTACACGTCTGAATGGCCGCTGGGGGCAGCGATCTCGCCTGTCAGCAGCTTTCGATGTGGGTGCGAGGTGAAGCCGCACGCGCACAGAGCGGAGTTGATGTCCACCTTGTCGCAGCATCGATCCGTCGTCCGGTACCGAGCCAGCGTGTACACGTTCGAGGTGAGGCAGACCTCGACGGGCACACCGAGCTTCACCATCCGGTCGTACAGCACGTCAGACATGCAGCACGCGTGCCCGACGCGGTCCGGGCGGAAGTCCAGGATCCGCGCGGCCTCGTCGTCGTCAAAGTGCTCCGCGAAATGCACCGTGAGCTTGAGCCTGGCGGCGCGTGCGCGCTCGAGCACCGGCTCAAAGCGGTGGAACTCGGACTCGGGACGCTCCGAGTGTCCGCTCAGGTCGATGCCGACGATGTAGCGGCAGTTCCGCTTGTACTTCCAGTCGACGGCGAGCGCCACCGTCTCCTCCGCGACGTGCACCGGCTGGTTACGGTTGATGCTCAGGATCAGACGCACTTGGATGTCGAGGTCGCTGCGCGCGTGGCACTCATCCAGCGCCGCGACCACCTCGGCCACATAGTCCTCGCGGGTGAGTCCGTCGCGCTCCAGCGCCCGAGGGGTCGATCGCAGCTCTAGGTACCGCACGTTCTCGGCGGCGAAGTCCTCGACGGCCTCGACGACGATGCGGCGCAGCGCGTGGCGGCTGATGACGACCTGGTGGATGAGGTCGAACATCTCGAAGCACTGGTCGAGGCTCCGTCCATTCGGCAGGCACCGCGGCTCCTCCCCCTTCTGCCGCGCGCCCTCGACCAGCAGCTCAGTCAGTGTCGCCGGGCGGATGCAACCATGGATGTGCGCGTGCAGCTCCACCTTGGGCAGCGCGCGGCAGAACGCCGCCAGCGCCATTGTCTCCTCCTGGCGCGCGTCATCCCTCATCTTGAGCTCCGTTTGCATGTCAAATTTTGGCGTCACCATACCAAAAGTACGAGTGGCGTTATTCACGGATATTGTCCATATTTTAGGGGTTAATCGCAATGTGGAGCGCTCCATACATCGCTTCATACGGCCTTGTGAGTCCATACTGAAGCCGGGAGTGGACGCGGGCGGGATGGCGTGCTGCATATACACCGGACCTGGGAGTGCACACACTGACTGACTGTACGAAGAAACAACAGCGCGTCCCCCCTCCTGCGGTCAGTCATTTCCGCATTTTCGACCGCACTAGCAAGACAAGAAAGGCGCCGCCGTCCTTTCCCCCTCTTTCCCTCCCTCTCTTCCCTGCAAGCAGCGAGCATGATCGACCACTTCGTGATCTTCACCAAGACGGGCACGGTGCTGTGGTCGCGCACGCTGTGCAAGCTGTCGGGCGACCCGGTGGACACGCTCATCAACCGCGTGCTGATGGAGGACCGCGCGGGCGAGCGCAGCTTCATCTCAGACGCGTACGCCATGCAGTGGGTCTTCGAGAACAAGCTCGACTTAGTCTTCGTCGTGGTCTACCAGAAGATACTGCAGCTGCTCTACATCGAGGAGCTGCTGGACATCGTCAAGAAGGTGCGTGGGTGCGTCTGTGCGGGCTGTGGGAGTGGCGCACGCGGCTGACCTCCGAGTGCGTTTGCGTGTTGCAGGACTTTATCGCGGTGTTCCCGGAGCAGATCGCGAACAAGACGCCCGTCAAGTATGACGACAAGTTCACTAAGATCCTCAAGGCGACGGAGCTCAAGTTCGCCGAGAAGCAGACGCGCTCGGGACCGCGGGTAAGCGCCGCTCTCTCTTGCGATACTGCCAACGCCTTGTTGCGACTCACCTCTATGCGATGCTGATATGCTGGACGTATGCGATTGAAGGCGTTCAATGCGTCCAAGAAGTCGAAAGGAACGGCTTCGGGCGGTGCGAACAAGTCCACATCGTCGCGCTCCAAGACGACGGAGGTTCGATTACTCGCCGCTTGCGCATGCTCATGACTGCGTTTGCTTGTATTAACGTTACGCCTGTTTTCCGTTGCAATTCACGCAGGAATCGAATGATGAGGGCAATGAATCGCCTGGCTCAGACGACAAGCTCGCCGAGCTGGAGAGTGAGGTGGCGCTGCGGTCCTCCAAGGGACGCAAGATGCGCACGGGTCCGTCGAAGAAGAAGATCAAGAAGGCGGACAAGGGGGAGCCCAAGAAGGGCAAGAAGATGACCAAGTGGGAGGACTCGAAGCTCTCCAAGAAGGAGATTGAAGAGCTGGACCGGTCCAAGGAGGTGACGGCTTGCGCAGCGCTTCGATTCGTATCGATTGACCGAAAATCAGCGCTAACGTATTGTGCGTACAAAATGCCAGGTCACTGCGGATGAGGAAGAAGCGCACCTTCGTGAGAAGCGCGAGGCCTTCATTGGCGTACGTTGACCGCCGGCCGTCTCCACGCGGATGAACTTGTCTGGAATGAACGAACTGATATGAAATATGCAACTGCAGGAGGAAGAAGAGAGCGACGACGAGGATTTCTCGGGCACGGACGATGAATCCGCCGCGTCGTCTGGCACTGAATCGGACGCTAGCGAGAGCGGCTGGAGCTTCTCGAGCACTCGCCTCGGCAGTTTCTTGACGGCTGTATCGGGAAACAAGGTACGTAAAGTGTGTTTACAATTGATATTGGTGGGCTGTGACTGATACAGAGTTTTGCGATGCCGTAGATCCTTGCGCGCGAGGACCTGGAGCCTGTCATCACTCCGATGCACCAAATGGTTCGCTGGCGTTTGTTGGGGTTTTATGGCTAGGCTTGCTCTAACGTGCGCGCTGCCGTTATGGATGGCTCACAGCTGATTAGCAAGAACGTCGCGTCGGAAGTTGCCGATGAGCTCTGCGAGTCGGTTGTGGCCACTCTGGTGGGTCAGCGCCTCGAGAGCTTTACCCGCATCACGACGGTGGTGCGCAAGGCTCTCGAGGCGGCGCTGCTCCGCATCCTGACGCCCAAGAAGTCGACGGACGTGCTGCGCGAGATCCTTGATGCCAAGGCTGCCGGCCGTGCGTACAGCATCGTGTTTGTTGGCGTCAACGGTGTCGGCAAGTCCACGAGTCTGTCCAAGGTGTGCTACTACCTCAAGTCGAAGGGCGTCAACGTGATGATCGCCGCGTGCGACACGTTCCGCTCGGGCGCTGTGGAGCAGCTGAACCAGCATGCCAAGGTTTTGGACGTTCCGCTCTTCGAGAAGGGTAAGTTGGGATCGTGTTGATGTGTTTATGCTCGTGCAGGGTGGTCTTGCTCACCACGTGTGTGGCTTGCTACTACCGCACACAGGCTACGCTAAGGACCCTGCTTCCGTTGCCAAGGACGCCATCAAGTACGGCACGGAGAACGGTTTCGACTGCGTGCTGATTGACACGGCGGGTCGGATGCAGAACAACGAGCCGCTCATGCGCGCGCTTGCCAAGCTGGTCTCGAACAACAACCCGGACCTCGTGCTGTTTGTCGGTGAGGCGCTCGTCGGCAACGACGGCATCGACCAGCTGTCCATGTTCGACCGGGTAAATTTTCCCATCAGCCCCTCTTCGATACTAGTGGCTTTGGTCTGACATGTCAATGTTGTTGGATTAGGCGCTCGCGGACTACTCGGACCGCCGCGACCCGCACCGCATCGACGGCATCGTCATCACCAAGTTCGACACGATCGATGACAAGGGTCAGTGCATGCTCTCGCTCGTTTCGCTCTATAACGTGTTAATGCTGACCCCGTGTCAACGTGTGCTTCTTCACCTGTCCGCAGTCGGCGCTGCAGTCTCGATGGTGTATAAGACCGGCCAGCCCATCATGTTCGTCGGCACGGGCCAGAAGTACACGCACCTGAAGAAGCTCAACGTCCGCACCGTACTTCGCCACCTCCTCCAGTAAGCCGCGCGTCCGACCGAGCCGACGCTCGAGAGTGTACTTCTCCATCATGATCTACTACATCCATGAGCACCTCGCTGCAGACACGAGGCGGTGCGTGTGTAGTGCTCCATGCTTGGATTTGATTGTCAACCAGTAGGGTTTATCTCAAAACACGATATTCTGATTCTGAAAATATCGTTTTAGGAGATTACAACATATGAGAGTCGTAACGGTACGAGCGAGAGCGTACGAGCGGATCCGCTCATCCACCATCGCGTCCACCATCAAGCCAACTTGGCGCGCACTTCCCATTTTAACCCAGTACCAGAGTGAAGAAGTTGGGTCCAAGCCGAACCGGAGTGCATGTGGGTGCTGGACGTGGTGGACGCAGGCGGCGTGGCGCGGAGCTTCCACCTGGTGGCGGGCGAGTGGAGCGTGGGGCGCAAGAAGTGCCACTTCAACTTCCACGAGGACACGTCCATCTCGCGCGAGCACGCGCTGATTCGCGTGGGCGCACTGTCGGCGGCGCAGCTGGGCGACCCGTCCTCACGGCCGTCGCTCGTGTTGGAGGACCGGCAGTCGCGCTTCGGCTCGTACGTGAACGAGCAGCCCTGCCTGCCGTCGTGCGAGCTCAAGCACGGCGACGAGGTGTCCTTCGGCGCCAAGCGCACCATCCTGCGCGTGCGCTACCAGCCCTTCGTTCTCGTGGCCTCGCGCATCCTACGCGCCAACCGCGTGCGCGTCAGCGAGACGTGCCAGCAGATCGGCATGCACCTCGTGGCGGCCGAGGGCAGGGAGGCCACACACTGCATCGTGGATCAGGGCAAGGTCGTCGCCACCGCCAAGGTGCTCTGGGCGCTCGTGTACAGCCAGCCGGTGGTGTGCGCGCCCTGGCTGTTCGCCGTCCTCGCGCGCAAGAGCATGTCCGAGCCGCTGCCGCGCTGCGAGGACTACCTCCCGGTGGATGAGAACAACCCGGAGCTGGCGCCCAACTACCTACCCAACCCGAAGCGGTCGACGCTGTACCAGCGGCACGTCGTCGTATTCTTGGCCCCGCAGCCGATGGAGGCGCTGATCGCCGCCATGGGCGGCGTTGTCGTGGCGGCGTACGCTAACCCGGACGACGACGACGCGCTGCTGAAACAGATCGAGCAAAAGGCGACGGCGCGTGTTGTGCTGATCGTCGACGCGACGCACAGCAGCGGTATGTCGACGACGACGGCGGGCCAGACGGACAACAAGGACCAGGAGTTCTCTCAGGCCATGGCGATTGAGCGCCGTGTGAGTCTGTTTCAGGCGCTTGGCACGGCATTCACGAGCGTGCAGGAGCTGGCGGCCAGTGTGATCTTTGCGAAAACGCCGGCGGTGACGAGTGAGGTATCCTTTAGCAACTCGCTCGCGAGCCATATGGGGTCGTCGATCCAGATGATGAGCTTCCCTGAACACCTGAGTCTCCAGCAGTCCTCGACGACTGCGGGGCCAGATGATGACACGCAGTCCTTAGTCAGCGTTGTGAAGGAAGAGCGACAGCAGAAAGCGACTGAGAAACGAGACCAGAAGGCGGTTGACTCGCCGAGGAAGGAGGCGAGCGTGGTTGGGCGTGGGGAAGGCACAGCCAAGGTAAGCGACATGAAGCTACGCCTTGACTGCTTGTTGTCCTACAGACTAAAACCCGTTGTTTTGGTGGTGTGATCTGTAGACGGAAGCCGAAAGCGAGAACAACATCAACATCATGGAGATCCTGGCTCCAGCTCATCAGGACCATACCGCTCTGGCGGCCAAGCCTGAACCGCCGAGTCCGCCGCCATTCGAAGAAGGCACGTATCTGCCATTACATGCATGCTGAAGCGTTGTGACTACGGTGCTATGTATATTTGGTCCAGAGCTCTAACCTGATACTCTCAACTCCTTCACAGATCCCGTCAGTACCGCGGACACGATAGCGCGCGGGTCAAGCAGCTCGTCGACTCTTTCTACTGATCACGTGGGTGAGTCGAAGCAATCTGGTTACTCTGCATGGCACTCGCGCGATCAGGTACGTGCGCGACCCGCACCGACAGCATTTGAGGAGGGCGAGGAGGTCTACAAGCCGCTTGTCGAGCTGTGCAGCCTGGTGGTCAAGCAGCGAACGCGCGCGCCTCATGCATCTGCCTCTTCTCGCGCCGGCAACGTGAACTTCAAGCGATTTCGCAAGGGCAACAGCTACAGCTCGGTGTCAAAGACGTCGCTGCTCCCGAGGCCGACGGTCATTAGCGTCACAATCAACAACCCAGAGCTCGAGGAGCTGGAGGAGAACCTCGCCGCGCAGGAGGAGCAAGAGCGTATCGCTGACGACCTGTTCGCGATGGCGGAGGGGCGGAAGCAGCGCAAACTGTTCTGAGCCTCTCAACCGGCCAAGGGCTACCACTAACGATCGAAGAGCGCCATATTTATCGTGTTGAAGAGAGAGCGCGCGGTCGCGTTTCAACCAACTCGCGGGTCTTAGAGCGCTTGGCTCCCTCTCGATTAAAATTTATCGTTGAACAGCGCCTTCTTGGTGAGCTGCAGCTCCTGGCCGAGCGAATGCTCGATCGACAGCTCGTTGGCCGCCTGCATGATCTTGTCGAGCGCCGAGTCCTCCGACTCCTTCTGCTGGTTCTCGGGTACGTAGTACTCGCCGATGCGCGCGCCGCGGCCGCCGCGCGGCGCCAGGTGCGCCTCGCTGCCCTCGATTTTGTTCGCGAGCAGCTGGATGCGCTCCGAGAAGCGGTCGCGGTTCTCGCGCTCCTGCATCGTGTTGGAGCTCAGCGTGCGCATCCACAGGAACTCCTCCGACAGCACGCTCACCACCTGAGCGCCGAGCGAGCTCATGAAGTAGTCGATCTCCAGCGTGTAGTACCGGTTCCAGCAGTTTCCCCAGCGCTCGAGCCGCGCACTCTCGTCCGCGACGATCGTCCCGTCTGGGGTCTCGTTCATGGGCGCAGCAAACTCAGGCGGGTAGACGCGGAAGGCGCCCATCTCCGGGCGCTTCTTGGCGAGCGAGCGCAGTGGGTCCAGCACGATCGCGAGCCACGGGTTCCCATGCGGGTCCTCGGACCGCTGCCACTGCAGCTGCGTGCTCACATCCGTAGCCGAGAGGAAGCAGTGACTGTGCACTTCAACGTCGAACGGGTGGCTGTGATACCAGCCCATGAATTTCTCCTTGCGCGTCTGCTCGATGGCCTCGCCCAGCGAGATCATGTAGTTGATGACCTCGGCGTCGTCCGCGAGCACGCGCGTCTCGGCGCCCTCGATAGGCAGCGGGAAGCAGTCTGTCACGATCAGCGTCTGCGCGTCGCCGGCGTCGCGGTCGGTGCCCGTCGACGGGCGCCCGAGGATGAGCCCCATGATCTCGACGGGCTTGCCGCCGCTCTTGATGCCCTTCTCCACGCCCGAGTTGGCGTGGTTCATCATCTTCATGGCTGCCGACGGCGACACGATTACCCTCTTGAAGTACTTGGGGTCCTGCATCCACACCTTGTTGTTGCGCACCTCCTTGAGCACGTCCTCGTCGAACGCGTACGCCGCGTCCGCCATCTGCCGCGGCTCCGCGGCCTGGGCTCCCGCGCCCGCGCCCGCGCCAGACGCTGCCGCCTTCGACTCTGCCTGCATCCTGTCGCTCCCGTCACGCGCCGCCTGCTCCTCCAACCCACGCACCGACCGAGCCGCCCCGGCACTCGACCTGCGTCTTGGTGATTGGATTGATCTTTGACAGCAGGAGCTCGTTCTCCGCGATCAAACCCGGGTTTGATGTAATATGGGTCGGGTTCAAACATCGTTACAAACCCGTGACGGGTCTAGTGACCCGTATAATTCACGGCACGACCCGACCCGACCCGGTCCGCTTCCCTCACCGTTTGCGGTTCTTCTACTTATCCTGGGGCGAAACGTCAACGGTGATACCATACACCAACCCGAGGGCAGGAAAGGCGGCGCTGGGCTGCCTAGCGCCATGACGAAGAAGCGCGTGGACCGCGCAGGCGACGACGACGCGTCGAGCGTAGCGGGGGACCCACTGCCTGGTACCCTCGCTCGCGGGGCGCCTCGGCAGTTGCCGCCGGCGCTGGAGGGCGGGCGCATGAGCCGGCTGCGCGGGGGCTCAACGCCCGGGAGCCCGACGATCGGGCGCGGCGGCCGCGGCGGGCGCAAGATGGCGGTGGTGGGCCCGCCGCGGCCGTTCCCGCTGCCGTCGCCCGCCGTGACCGTCGCGCTGCTGAGCAAGACGGGGCGCGCGACCAAGGTGGAGCACGCGAGCGCCGGCAGCGGCCTGTTGAGCCTCGGGGACATCTACCTGAACGACCTGTCGGAGATCCGCGTGCTCGAGATCACCAACATGAAGCCTCGACGGATGCGGCTGCGACTCGCCGCGGAGCTACGCAAGCCCTTCCACACCAGCGTGAGTGGTTTCCAGCTAGAGAACGAGAACGTGACGATGCTGGAGGCCGAACGCAGCAGCCCGAGCGACAGCGTTGGCGCGAGCGACCAATTCAACCACCTGCCGTCGTCCATCCTGCGGTCCTCGTCCAAGGCGGCGCTGAACGCGGAGAACGTCTACCTGTGTGAGGGCTACAACGAGCTCTTCAATCACATTGGCCGCATCGACGATGTGATTCTGGAGCCAAACGAGACGAAACGCGTGATCTTTTCCATGTGCGCGAAGCTGGCGTCTCAGCACGATGCTGGCAGCTCGTCGTCACTCCCCCTGTTCGCTGCTGATGGCGGGGACTCGTCCGAGGAAGAGCGGATGCATCTGAGCGAGACGTCGTGCTTGGTGCTCTCTGGACGTCTCCAGTTGCTCCCGTCATTTATTGACGGTGGTGCTTCGGATGACGCGCACGTGACCGCCCTTCCTGCGCCAGAAGTGATCATCCCGTTTCAGGGACAGATTTGTCGATCGTTGCTGAGGCTGGATGTGAAGGAGCTGCACTTCGATGACTGCGTCCCAGGGGGGTCGTTTGTGAAGGACTTCACCGTGTGGAATCGCTCCGAGATCCCATTGCTCTTCAAGCTCGTGTCGTCAGCCTTTGACGACTCGGATGACATGATCATGTGCACAGACTACAATTCGGGATACGCTGTTGGAGACAAGACGCTCCATGCTGCAGCATACGGCCACGTCAAGATCCGAGTCACCTACCGTCCTGCTGAGGTAAGATGATGATACTCTTTTTGCCAACTCTACTCTGCGCCATGAAGAACTGACCGGAGCTGGCTTCTGTTTGACAATCTCAGGTCGGCGAGAGGTTCTTTGAGATTCAGGCCCAGAACTTGCACGATGCGCGCAACGTGAAGATCCTCAAGATCCACGCAATCA
The DNA here is from genome assembly GCA_023334395.1 of Phytopythium sindhum. Taxonomy (NCBI): domain Eukaryota; phylum Oomycota; class Peronosporomycetes; order Pythiales; family Pythiaceae; genus Phytopythium; species Phytopythium sindhum. The sequence goes on from JAASGW010000127.1 coordinate 28,200, forward strand.
CCAACAAAGAGCATCACAGGTACGAGTTACGTCACAGTTGATTGCGATTCGTCTCAGCACCTTACAGTTTACCATGTGTACAGAGAGGGATTGTCGATCAAAGAGCCCAGTGGCTCGTACTTGATGAGTGGAAGCAAGCTGGACTTTGGAGATTGCTACACAGGCGTCGCGCATTCGAAGATCATCCTTCTCCGCAACTCGACGGAAGCGGCGCTGCACGTCGAGTTGACGAGCGACCGGCCAAAAGAAGTGAACTTCGAGCTCAAGCTCCAGCAGAATCGAGCACGAGCGTCGCGTGCTGGGCGCGCGGACGAAGTCGTTTCGCCGACGAACTCGAACGAAGAATCAAGCCGCAAGGGTTCTTTGTCTCCCGACGGATCCAAGACGCACTTCTCGTTCTCGAATGGGGATGGGTATGCTCTTGACAGCGACGAGGAAGTTGAAGACAACGAGGTATGTCTACATAGTGTGCTCGGAGGCTACTTTTGGATAGTTATGTATGATGTCGTTCCTGGCTGCTGAATGAACGTACAGGGCGAGTTCTTCGAGGAAGATTTCGCAGGAAAGCGCCACTCTTTCGAAGAGAACCAACTGCTTGGTGACATCGATGACGCAGACGACGACTTCGAGTTTGACCGGGAGCCCCGCCTGTTTCCGCGCTCACCACCAACGAGTCCAAAACCGAGGAGATCGAAGGGCAGCATCGAGGGACGCAAGAAAACGACCCGATCCAAGAGTCGGAAGTCGTCCAAGGTTTCATCCAGAGTGCGTGATTTGATGTACGAAAGTGGCGCTGACAGGTACGGGGGCTTCTTGTTGCCGTTTATCGCTTGCTTCTGATACTTTATCTGACGTGTGCTTGTGCCCTTGTGTAGTTTGTGCTCGTCGCCTGAGCGCAACTCGCGGTCGGAAGGACGGAAACATCTTTCGTCAAGCGAAGGCGTCAACGCAGCGAACTTCCTGGTTGAAACGATCGACCTGCCTCCTGGGGTTGAGCGCACGATTGTGATCTGGTATACGCCAAGCTCGAACAGCAGTGCGGAGATTTCGCTTGGAGACAACCTGGACGGGGTCGACTTGAAAGGCTGTCGCCTCACGAAGCAGACGTTCCGCGTGTCGTTTCGCTGTTTCCTGCTGCAAGGCTCGTGGCAGCAAGCCCAGTCCCGGGTGTACGATCGAACGCTTGGGAAGTCGATTCACATTCGCGCGCGAACGTGCACTTCGGTGGTGACTGTGACACCGTCGGTTCTCCACCTCGGCGACTGCAATATCGGGGAGCTCAAGAGCAGTTCATGCATGCTGACCAACCACTCGGAGTTACCTACTGTCGTCAAGCCGTTGGTGACCTCCAAGGTGATTTCGACGGTACCAAACGACGACATGATGCTCGGTCCGAAGCAGTCGACTGAACTCAAGATTGAAATCATTCCGCGGAAGACGAACCCAAACTACTCCCGGCTGATTTCCATCATCAACATGAAGAACAAGAGCAACATCCCGCAGATTTGCGTCCGATCCAGCAACATGGACGCCCACCACGTCATTTACCACTCGCTGTTCTACAAGCTCCTGACGCAGTCCAGATCGGCGTTCCTGAATTTTGAGCACGTCACGATCAACTCAGTCGGTATCCAGGTCTTTGACTTGGAGAACATCACGAATGCCCCGCTTCACCTGAACCTCCAGAGCTCGGACGCGACCAAGGTGCGGCTGTACTATATCAAGCCACCGTTCGCTGGTGTAGCAGGGTCCAGAAATCGTGGGGGTGCTGGTGAAGACAAGCAGCAGCTGCCTTTGCAGACCACAGGCTCTGGGCAGGGTGCCTTGAACGCTCCGATCACTGCCAGGTTGTCCGGGGTTGGGAGTAGTTTGCTGATGGGCAGCAGTGCTAGCACGTCGAGCCAAGGCGGAATGCGCACCATCCGACGCAGACGCTCGTTCGGAAGCGTTGCTGAGCTGGCGGAGCGGAGCCCAAATGTGAAACGAAGCACTGCGTTGGCGTTGCAGCGGCACTTGAGCAAAAGGACGGGAAATGCATCGAATCCGACGGGTGCTGCTCACGCCCAGCCTGGAGGCCCAATCGTCTCCAATCCGGTAACCTCCCCCGTGTATGATGGGACTCGGATGCGTTTCGACCAAGTCACTCCTAGGGGAATTGAGAGGTGGGGCGACGCTAGTCAAGGCACAGTATCAGAAGTTGCTTCTGGGGCGGTCGCAAGATATCCAACTCCGAGACTGTCGATAGACACCGAAAGCCAGAACGAAGAGTTGGACGCGCTGCTGTTCTTGTTTGAGAAGTCGAGGTCGGAGGTCGAGCAGTACTGCCACAGCCTCATCCCGTCGCCTGAGAGGGAGCTGGAAATTGTCGGGTTGGTACGAGAACGGACCAAGCGGCTGCAAACGCTCATAGCGCAGAAGACGCTGGTGCCGCTGAGCATCAACAAGGAGAGGAATATTCGGCTGCCTGCCAAATCGCGGCAGCGTATTGTGGCCGTTTTCACTCCGACCAGTGCCGAAGCCGCGGTCAGCAACGAAGGGTCCAAGACTCGCATCGAGAAGCACAAAGTGCTGATCACCCTCCCGCCTGGTGGCAACAAGAAGGCGGTGGCGGATGCGACGAAGTTTGACGCGAACAAGCCGATTTGGGCTACGTCGAAGCACCCATTCGACACGCGCCCATCTGTGCGCGAGCTGTTGCTCAAGAGTCGAGTGTGCCGATCTGTGCTAAACGTGAACCAGAAGAACATCAACTTTGGCCGAATCGCGGCGTCTTCCAAGAGCTCCAAGCGACTCGTCGTGCAGAACATGTCGGCCGTTCCGCTGGTGTACAGTGTTGAAAAGACGGGGTCCATTTCGTCTGGGTTCCTCCAGATCAAGGAAGGAGAGGTGGGTGTCGTGAAGGCTTTCGGCACGAAGGAGATCTGCTTCGAGTTTTTGCCGACGCTGGCTGGTCCGTTCGAAGAGAAGCTTAAGATCGTGAACGTCCAAGACCCCGACAACTCGGTATCGGTCATCATCAAAGCGAAGGTGGTGAAGCGCGAGACATTCAAGCTGCTTCAAGCCGGTAAGATTTTTTTCCTCGTATCTTCGCGCGCAATGTGGTGGATCGTGTTGTTGACGATGCTGTTGTTTTATTCGATTGCAGGAAAAACCTTGGCACTCGGGAAATGCCTCGTTGGGGAAAGGAGCGATGAGATCAAGATCGGGATCCGAAACATGAGTCGCAAGAAGCGCGAATACGTGATCCAGTTGGACCCGGCCTTCTCGGAGTCGACGCTGCGTCCAACATTTTACTTCTCGATTGACGACACGCCAGCTACGACGATCACTCAAGCGCAGGAGAAGAAGCTGGACGAGGAGCTGGAGAAGCTGGAACACAAGCTGCGGATTGCTGTGACGAAGAAAAAGACGGAGAAGATCGAGAAATTGAACGCGAAGATCTCGCGAGTGAGGGCTCTTCTTAGCGGAGAGCAAGCACTGGATGGAGCGTTGACAGACACGGAGTCGGATGCAGGTGGTCCAAGTGGAGCGGGCAGCGAGAGTGGCGATGCTGACTACTACGACAGCAACAGTGAGTCTGAGTATTCGGATTCCGAGTCGACTCCTCGCCGAGCGAAAGGACGAAAGAAAGGGACGAGCGATGTGCGAAGCGGATCGCCATCCCACCTGACAGTGTCAAGCCCGAGTGCGAACACGCTGAACTTCTTTTTGGAAGCCGAGGCGACCTGCAGAATTATAGCGTATGCGATCTTTCGGCCAGTCAGCGGGGAAGCTGATCGTGGTACCAGCAACGCGGCTAAGCACGCTGTCATGCGAGGGCAGAAGGCGAAGAAGCGGCAGCACCGTCGCGAGTCGACACCTATGATTGGCGTCGGGAAATTTTTGTTGTTTGAGCAACAGAACAAGGACGTTGTGAAGGATCTGCAGTACAGCGCAGAAGTGTTTTTGCGAACTCCTGCAGGCGAGAGCGCTTTCTGCCATGCGGTCGGAAGGAATTTGCCGCCTCCTTCACCGGTGTCTCATGGCGTCCCTCGATTCCCGGTGAAGTCACAGGCGAACAACGCATTGCTGGAGTTGGCGCGAGAAGCGAAACCAGCAAGAGTCACGGCGTTGTCAGCTATTGACATTTCAGCTGAGCCTGCTGGCGCTGTCTTCGAAAGCGAGCGGCGAGTTACCCAAACTGTCGGGTCGCCTGGATCACCGACGGAAGACCGGCGACTGTCGGTACACGTGGATCCCGATGAGTCGTTTGTATCTCCATCGTCCGGCTTGCTTATCCCGATCGAAGGATGTCCCGGTGACTTCAGCGGATGGACTGTGACGCTATCACAACCAGCTGAGTTGAAGGACCCTCAAGTCATCGAGGTGAGGTGGAGCCCGGCTAGTGCGTTGCGTCACATGCTTGCTGTGACGTGTACGGTTGAACCGAGTGAGTCCGACCTGACAGACAACACAAGCGCGAACACTACTACTACGCTTAGTGCTCAAGGTAGCATCCTCTTGCGACGCGTGCAGCTCCGCCCGGGGCACTCACTACAGCTGAGCGTGAAATGGTGCTTTGCTGAGGGAGCAGGGTTTGCGCCGACAACTGCGCTTTCATCTGCACTGAACCGAGCGATGATTGAAGCCGTATCAAGGACATCTGAAGTGTCTGCGGGTACTGTGGAGTTCTACAGCGGTTCGGCCGGCGTGTCTGAGGCTTCTGCAAGCACAAACGTACTGTCGGCGTTGAGTGTTGATCTGGTGAAGTCGAGCCAGCGAGCGCTGTGGCTTGACTCTGAAGTGATTGATCTCGGAGAAAGCATGCAGAACGCCGATGCAGAAGGAGAATTTGTCGTCCGCAACAGATCGCACCAGTCAGTGCAGTTCCTTCTGATCGCGTCACTGGGCCGAGACCAAGGTGGCAGTGCTTCTACCACCTCGACTTCAACTCCCGGCGGAGAAGTCACGTTCAAGAACCCGACTGGCATAGTCGAAGCTGGATCCGAAACGACAGTTCACTTCTCGTTTAAGGGCCTTGTCCCGGGTCAGCACAGTGAGCAGGTGCTCATCAGAAACCTAAACGACCGCACCGACACGTTGACACTGACTGTAAACGTTCGGATCATACGGCCAGTCTACGTGCGTATCCCCGAGCTAGACCCGGACGCGACTGGGAACCTCGACGTGCTGAATGTTGGCCCATGCTACGTGACGCCCGAGATGCAGGACACGGCGGTCGACAGCCCGAATCTATCAGTCAGGTTCAGCAAAGTTCACAAGCTGACGCTGCACAGTCAAGTGGACGAAACCCTGATTGTGTGTGCATCGTCGAACCTCAAGACGCAATGCTACGTGTTCGAGGACGCTCGGCTGCACCGAGAGGCAACGAACATTGTTCTCAAAGGGATGAGCACGACTGACCTCTACATCGCGTTCCGGCCACGATTGTCTGCGGATGCGTTTCGCACGGGCTCAACGCGAGACTTGGTGGGTGGCATCCGTGTGCAGTTGTTCTCGATGGCGGTCGACGTCGTGCCCGCACAAGGAGTTGAGGAGAAGAAAGAGATGGTGGCGGAGTTCACGGTCAAGTTTGTCGGTGTCGCGGGCGTGAGCATTGCACGGGTGTCTCCACTAGCCATCGACTTTGGAGTTGAGCATAACGCGGGCAAACTGCAGACGTGCAAGATGCACGAGGGCCAGTTCGAGCTGATCAACATCAGCAAGGCGCTGCCGCTCGCCTACCGACTGTTCGTCGTGGACGCGCCGGATGACTACTCGGATGACGACGACTCGCTCCACGTCTCGCTCAAGCACGAGAAGGGCGAGATTCCTCCCGCGGAAACAGGTATCATCGAGTTCCGAGTTATGGCGTTCACGAACGGACTTTTCCGACGCCGCATTCTCGTGGAGAACATCCACTACCCGGGGAAGATAAGCTTCGTTGACGTGTCCCTCTTCGTCGACAGCGATGAGCTCGCGTGCGAAATCCTGGGTCCTGCGAAGAACAAGGAGCTCGAAGCGGGCGAAGTGCGCGCCATCTCTAGCGACTACGAAGAAATCCCGTCGATCGACGTTGGCGCAGTCAACGTGATCAAATTGGAGGAGGAGTTGAGTGACGTGGCATCCATGACGGAGAGCGAGCTCGAGATGACGAACCGCAAGTACCGGATCTACCGTGAGTGCGCTTTCGAGGGGTACGGATCCGGCAACATGTCAATGCGGCTGACGAACACGATGCAGAAGAGCGTGACGATTCGTCCGTTCAGCACCCTCCCACTCGTCTTTCGCTGGGAAAGCGATAGGACGGTGGGGAACGGTCCGCCTGGGCAGGCCTGGTACGAGCTTGTTGCGCGCTCGACATCCATCGAGGAGGTACGAAAACTGCGTGTCGAGGCGCTTCCAGAAAGAGATGCTCCAGCAAGAACCGTCTTCTTCGGTGAGTCTCACCACCTGGAGCCGAACGCGTCGTGCTCACTCAGTTTCCAGTTTGCGAGGATAGCGACAACGATGGCGCTCCCAGCGGACGTGATTGAAGCAGGGAAGTTGTGCTCGTTTGTTGGGACGATCGGTCTGCAAAGCTTCGAAGGTGAAGACGATTCGGTCAATGCTTCCAGCGAGGCGTGTACTTTGAAGATCCTTCGAGTCGTTGGCTCGTACGGTGAACCCACGCTGCAAGTCACGGAGAGGCACGTGTCGCTGGGTAAAATCGGGTACTCCGTGGGGTGGAAATCGTCCGCCTTCACTGTCACCGTGCGAAACACCTCGGACCTCGACGATTTGTTCACTATTGCGAACCTCCCGGAGTACGTCCGGATCCTTCAAGTTCAAGGAGCGGACAAGGTGAACTTCTGGGAGCGAGTAGGGGAGCCGAGCACTCCAAGCGTGCCGTCACTTCGCTCTCTTGCGTTGCAGACGGAGTCAGGCCACTTAAACGACACCGATAGTCCAGGGTGGAAAGCGTGGAGGCTTCCGGCCAGATCGACGTGCACCTTGGACATGGAGCTCGTTCACTCTGCACAGGTAGGCGCAGACCTTGCGAACATCTACTTTGATGACAGACTGACTAACCCAGGACTTGATATGCTGCTACAGGTGCTGAGCGCTGGGCTACACAGCTTTCCTCTTCGCTTCCTGAACTTGTACAACCCACACAACATCGAAGAAATATCGATTCGCGCGCAGATCGTCTCCAGCTACGTCGAGCTCGTGATCGACCCAGAGAGCTCGAGCTTTGGCGGCGGGGCTATCGAAGAAATGTCGAAGCACATCGCGTTTTTGCCACCGGTCACGGTCCCCCCTCCGCCGGACTCGTCGCAGCACGCGTCCAATTTTTGGTTCACGCTACGGAACATCTTTGACGAGGATTTGTCAGTGAAGCTCTCCGCTCAAATGTCGGACCCGCTGGACAGGTACCGTGCTTATTATGCTGCAGGGTGCTGCAAGTTCACTATCTATTACTTCGACTAACACTTATTTTTGCAGAACGCTGGAGTTGTTGCTGATGCTGCGAACGGCTAACACGCCACTGAGTACTGTCGTTGTCGCTCCGGGTGACTCAGTTGACATTCGCGTGGTGTGTCACGTGCTTCCGTCCGCACGACTCCAGTCAGTGCTGCCAGATCCGACGGCCTTGGAGAACGGCATTGTGGATCTCGGGAATGTTTTGCTCGACGTGACGCTGCGAAACGTTGAGGGCGCGGCGCAGCGTGAAGTGGTGGAGGTGAAAGGCAAACTGATTCCTGGAAAGACGTTCGCTTTGTCGGCGTCGAGTCTCCACTTCTTTGCAGCGGCAACAGAGGTCCCCACCGATGTTCTCCCAGGTCAGATCGCCATGTCGATGGCCACCAAGAGCGGGTCCAGTCGTGAATCAGCGAGCCTCGCGTCGCCCTCCAGTTCTTCAACTCCCGGTACTGGGGTGGCATACCACCTCCGCAACTCAACGGAGAGCTTCTCGGTGCGGAACCCGTCGTCTGTCGATGTGCTGAATTTCGTCATCGAGCCCGTCCCAATCTGCTACCCGGGGCTGTGCCTCATCGAAGGGACGAACGCGACCGATATGTGCGCCATGAGCGAGTCGATTCAAGCAATCGCGGTTCCATCGTCGGGTACGATCGCTCCGGGAGAGTCGATGAAGATCTCGGTTCACCTGGAGGAGGTGACGGTATCAGAGCCTGGTTTGTACGCGGAAGATGTCGATAGCCCGATCAACCGGTCAGCGATGCTACATAAGATGCGGCATCACCCTTCATGGCGCAGCAACTCGTGGGGGGCCGAGATTCTCGAGCCTGCAACGGAGGGAAACTCGCAGAACCACATGTTCCTGATCGTCCGTGACGCGGATTTGGCCGTCGACGCTGGTGTCACCGCCGAGATTGATATCCACCTGGTTCTTCAGCAGAACCCGATGGAGAACGCCAAGCAAACTGTCGCTGTGGATCGGTCGCTCGTCGAAGCAGCTTTCGCTAGCCGAGAGAGGAAGGTTGCGAAGTCGAGGAAGCTACATCCGCTGCGGCGCCTGTCAACGCATCTCGAGGATGTGCCGCGTGAGGCATCTGAATCCGCGGGCCTTGACAACTTTGACGAGTTTGACCTCTCCTCAATCCGGCCAGGATCGTTGACGCGGACAAGCCAGCTGCCCGTCCTCGCCGTTCGAGGTTGCACGCCAGTCGAGTATTCGTCGCTGGACAACACGCGCTACGTCATTGACGTGGGCCAGCACACGGTACGAAACGGTGGCGAGGTCGAGTGGGAGATAACGATCGAGAGCGTCTTTGCTGCACCGGAGGGTCTTGGCGCAGACACAGTGGAGTATCGTCTGGTTGTCATCGACCAGAGCTCAAACGCGTGGCTCCAGCTCAATCGCGACCGTGGCACACTGGATCGCGGACGAAGTTACCAGAGCGTCGTGCTTTATTTCCTTCGAGATGTCATCGGCGTCTACTCAACGTTCGTGGTGCTGCAGAACCTGACGAACCCGTCCGACTTGAAGGTTATCCACGTGCGCTTGGAGGTGATTGCCGACCTGAACTCACTGCGGAGCTTGTCGTCAGGGCTGGACCCTGCTGCGAATTTGTTCCGCGTGCTGGTGTCCAACAACTCGACGACAAAGCGGATGCGCCGGTCGAGCATCGACGTGTCGAGTGTGCCAACGAATGCCAACGGCTCGGGTCTGGTGGTCGACTACAGCGAGGTGTACTACCACAAGCTGTACCAAAACCACTCGATCGTGATCGAGAACTCGTCCGGTCTGAGCCTCGATTTCATCTTGTCGAACAACGCGCGGCCGCAAGAAGTCACGTTCTCCATTTCGCCCACATCGCTGAGCGAGGTTTCCACCATCACGATTCCAGCCCACGGTCGGATGCAGATCTTTTTGCACTTCCGTCCACTGCCAAAGCCTAGAACCGCGGCCTTGGGCGGTGGCGCGGACAACGTCGAAGAAGAGGTGTCAGCGAATCCGTTCTGGGCTCGCGAGATTGAGCTGTACGTGAGCTGCCGACTGGTGAAGGACTTCCGGGAAACGGTCACGCTTCACGCGATTTGTAGCCAGCCGCAGCTCATGGTGAGCATGGCCAACAGCCAGTCGGACAGCATCATTCAGCAAGCCGAGTCGTCGGCGCTCGAGATGTCGAGCCAGCCGAACTTCCTGGGCCTCGTCTTCGTGATGCCGGACGCGACCATGTCAAACATGGAGCTCGCGACCAAGGCCGCCCAGCAGTTCGACAAGTTTATGGTGGTGTACAACGGCAGAAAGGACTCGAACGCGCGGCTCGCGGTGCGCAACAACAGCATGTTCTTCAGCCTCGAGGTGGACAGCGAGTTGACAAAGGAAGGCGCCGTGGAAGTGAGTCAGCTGGAGAGAGGCGTGTGCGCCGGCCGCCGACCCACTCTTCTGGTGACGATCCGCCCGCTGAGCTGCGCCATTTTCCGAGTGACGCCGGACGTGGAGATGCTGTGGAAGCACCACCAGCTCTGGGACCACAGCGTCAAAGAGCACGTGACCCTGTACAACATGAAGCAGTTCGCGGAGCACTACCAAGTGACGCTGTGCTTCACGTGCAGGTACGGTTGGCTGGATCACTCACTGCACCTCACCCTCGTGCTTGTCCCTCACTGTTGCTGTTGTGCCACGCCGACTAACAGCAACGTGGCGAGCTTCTACATTCCGCCGAACATCACGGACAGCTACCCGTTCTCGGCGCTCGAAGACATCATTGCCAAGTTTCTGCAGGTATCGTGTGTAGATCCTTCCTACACGTGCGTACATGTGTTCTGCTGACTGACATGCTCTGCTGCATCGGTCGTTAGAACTACGTCTCCACCTGGCGGTCGCTTATCTCGTACTACGAGACCTCCATGGTGTTGGACGGCACGAGCAAGGCTGGACTCTCGCCGGCGCGTCTCGGTGAGATCCTGAGGCACGTGGAGACTGCGCTCGACCAGTCGTCGCCGCTGAGCCCCCGCAACTCGGCCAGCGCGGCAGCAGCCAGCGCTGACTTTGACGATTCGACAGTCCGGAGCTTGGAGCGCGTCGGAGCCCGCGACGACCTGCGCCGCGTGCTGCAGTCCTACCGCGCGCTGTACTTCGACTTCTACTACATCACGGACGAGCTCGTGTGGTACGGTGTGCGGAGGAGCACGGTTCGGCACAGCCTTGTGCTGGCCGACTTGGCGTACGGCATGGTATTCAACCACGACGTGTTCCGCACGTTCGTGTCGGACCGCGGCGGCGACGGCGTCGACCTGGCGTCGTTCCCGCGGCTGCTACTGCCCTGGATCCGTCAGCTTGGACACTTCCTGAGCTACTTCCCGGAGAACCAGGAAGCGACGCGGCCGCTGCGCCAGCTGCACGACCAGCTCCGCAAGTTCGAGCTGCCCAGCTAGGCGCCGGTGCCCTCGCTGTCATTGGCGGCAGCAGCTGTGAGGAGACGTTGCCGTCGCTAGATCATGAGGCGTTGTGGACTACTTCGAAGTACTGGTATGAAGTTTGACAAATGATACACGACACGGATACACTACTATTATTGTGATTTATTTGTATTCATACTGCTAAAAAGCTCGATAGACTCATACCCGAAAAACTACTACTTCTATCAGTAAAATTTGGATACTGTCCGTATTTTGAGTCGTTTGTTTCCTGTGCAGCTCCTGGCACAATACAATACGCGATGGGGGCCAAGCACCGCGACGTTCGCAGCGGCGGCGGCGGCAGCGGCAGCAGCAACGGCAGCAGCGACAGCGACGACTCGCGCGAACGGAAGCGGGCGCGCAAGCACCGCAGCGAATCGGAGAGGCGGCCCTCGTCCTCCAGCCGGCGCGACGACAAGAAGAAGTGGAGCAAGAAGAGCAGCAGGAAGGACGACCGCAGAGACGGCCGCAGGGACAGGAAGCGCCGCCACAGCGATGACGACAGGGACCGAGAGCGCGCGCCCGCCGTCGACTACCCAGTAAGCAGCTGCGTCTACTATCACTAGTGATATGAACACGCTGTCTCTGACCGACGAACGTTGTAGGGCGCGATGCGGGTGGTGCGCGAGCTGCTGGGCGAGTTCCCCGAGATCGCGGACGACCTGCTAGCGCTGCTGCAGATGGTGGACGACGGCGAAGTGGCCGTGATCGGCGGCATCGAGAACCGCCGCGTGCGGTCCAAACTCAAGGAGCTCTTCCCGCTGCTCGGACTGGTCAAGGTGCGCCTCAAACAGCTAGGTTGTGTTACGTCTCGCAGCCCATGGCCGACAAGTTGTGATGTTATGGATCAGCTGCGGGAGCCCAAGGGCGCGTACGCCAAGAGCAAATCGGCGACGGGCGAGTCGCTGCTGGAGATATTCCAGCGCATGCTGCCGGGCGACAGCGACGACCAGGAGGCTGGCGCACAGCCGACCGAGCGGTCAACACAGCAAGATGACGCAGACTCGGAGGAGAAAGCGGCCGGTCCAGTCGGTCCGACGCCGCCTACGGCACAGAGCGAAAGCGGCCAGCGCTCAGCCGTGATCGGGCCGGCGATGCCTCCTCCCGGGGTTCTACCGGGTACGTATTCCAATACTATAAGCTGTTGTGCAGCACGGTCACCTATATGCCGATCGCTTGGTTTGTATGGACAGAAACCAGTCACATAGAAGACGATGACGATGATGACGACGTCGTGGGTCCTGCGCTGCCAGGGATGAAGGGATTCCGCCTGGCGGACGAGCGCGTGGAGGCCGAGATGGCCAGGCAAGCCAAGGCGCTTGAGCAGGAGCAGTGGGACCGCGCACGAGGCATCCGCAAGCCCGATGAGGCTGCGGGCGTAGCCCCTCTGGCCCGGGAAGAGTGGATGACCGTCATGCCGGACAGCTCCTTCTTGAAGGAGTCCCTCGGCCCGACGGTGAAGCGACAGTCTGGGAAACCCGCCGCCTTCCGCAGGTGCGTCTGCATGAGTTGGCTCATTCAATGCTTCTTAGTCGCTGACATCTTCACCTGTTCTTGTTGCCGCTGTCGACTTGGTAGCAAGGAGCCAGCGACGGTCGACAAGACGTGGTTCGACACGCCGGAAGAGCGCGAGCGTGCCAAGCGCGCCAAGCTCGACATGTACGCCGTGTTGATCTCACCTCAGCACCTCGTCGGTCTGTCTGCTGACGCTTGTGCTTTGGTGGATGATCACTCGACAGCCAGCTGCTGGGGTACGTCCGAGAGGAGAACACGCCAGCCATCGGCCCGTCGATGCCGAGCGCCGCGACTGCTGGGCCGTCGACCAACGAGTCTATCATGCCGAGCGCCAACCCCGAGGCCGACAATAACATCCGGCGGCAGATGGAGCAGCTCAAGCAGAGTCGGGGGCCGTCGCTACTGGAGCAGCACCAGCGAAAGGTGGCCGAGGAGGCCAAGGCGCGCGGCGGAGTGGCAAGTAGCAAGCCGACAGGCTGGAACAGGTCGGTCCTGTGTGGATGCATGGGTGAGATACAGGTTGGCAGGTATATTGACAGTGGTGAACGATCGCAGGGACCGCGACCTCACGGTTCGACGCGCCATGTCGGGCGACGACGCGGACCGCATCATCAATGCGTCCAAGCAGATCAACTCCAAGTTCACGGCGCCCACGATCTCGCGCCAGTTCCTGTGAGCCTTCGTCGTTAGCTACCTACGCAGTACAAAGCGCACGCACGATGTGCCTTCACGCTGCCTTGATGTGTTTTTGCTGACTGATCACGGATGTCAGAGAATGCAGCGCGGCGAACACGAAGCTGACGATCCGCTGCACAAGTGCCATGCCCCATTTCCGCAGCCGAAATACTACACTAATGGTGGAGGGAAGCGCTTCTTTGTCCTCCTTCGCATCCAGCTTGACGTTCTCTTTCTCGGCGTAGAGTCTGCCGACGGCTTGGGCCATCATGTTCTTCTGGAACGCGCGCTGTTGTCGGAGGCTGTGCTTGTGCTTCGTCTCCGCCCGCGCAATGTCAGCAAGCTGCTTGTCAAGCTGTGCACCCTGCTTCTCGTCCGTTGCTTTGTCGCCGCTGTCGAGCGCGCGCTTGGCGAGAGCAACGTCGGCACTAACTCATCAAGCGGTGACAACCACACATCGTAAATTCACGCCCGGTGAAACATCCCCGAGTGCCCAACCCGTACCGCGCTTCATCGAACTTGTGTAACTTGGCCAAAGCTTTGGCACGTTGCTGAAGTGCGCGCACGCAGCTTGGGTCCAGCGCCAGCGCTTGGTCGTAGATGCGCTTGGCCTTATCCCACTGCTCCATCATCAGCATGCACGCAGCCAAGTTGCACGTGAGCGGGATCTGCGTCTGCTGCTGCGTCTCGCGCTTCTCCGCGTTCGTCTTGCCGAAGTCGAGCGCCGTGAGCGCCTGAATATAGTACTCGGCCGCGCGCTGGAACTCGCGGCGCTCGAACGCGTCTTTGGCGCTCGCGCGCTGCTCGGTAATCCAGCAGAGTCGCTCGCTCCGGCCGAGCGGCGCCACTTGCTGGGCCGTGTGCTTGATTTTGGACTTCATGTCCAGGTACGCGATCTCCTTCTCGGACGTGTCAAGCATGACGCCGTTGTCCATCTTGCGCTTGAGCGACACGGACGCGCACGTCTCCGTCGCCACCGGCGCCATCACCTCGTTGATGGTCGATAACATCTTGGACACCGTGAACGCCTCCGCCATACTGCTGCTGCTGCTGCTGCTGCTGCTGCTGCCACGGCCCTCGGCTGATACTGGAGAAGAACAATCGAAACTGCAACCTTTCACACTGAAGAGCGAACAGGTTGGAAGCGGCGCGACGGTTTTAGAAACGCTTGGCTCGGAAGGCCACGGACTGAAGACTAGCGACGCTGCTCCCACAATAGTCAAACCCACATCGTTAGGTAGAAGCAACAAATGAATTGCCTTCTTCAGACTGTCGTCTTACAACGCGTCCAAACGATAGGCACAATGCATGTCATCAATGTCCATCACTTGCGCTTCCGCTCCGGCTTCGCCTGCTGCTTCTGCTTCTTGGTCTTGAGCCCGGTGGCCTTCCCAATGCGGCGCAGGAACTGTAGCGTCCACCAGCGCGAAAATCTGCTTGTATCAGTCGAATCCGCACAGGCAGCCATCAAACACGCGAGTGTGTTGAGTACACCGCAACATGCAACCGGGTGAATTTTGTGTGCATACCTGAAAATGGGGAGCTTGCTCGGCGGCTCGTCGCTCTCGGAGATCGGGTCGCAGGCGATCGCGAGCAGGAGGAACTGCAGCAACAGAGCGACCGAGTGAGTGACCAAGCCAGATTGAGGTTCCCTAGAAGATACGATCGGACGTACGACAGGGAAGAGCAGCGCGAAGATGCCCTTGCTCACGAAGTTCGGAACGAAGAACGTTGCAAGCGTGAATGGAGCGCCAAATCCGGCGAAGTACGCCCTGCTCCGTCAACGCGCGCATCAAGAGCAGGCACGACAGATCAGCTCGTTAGCGTATGCAAGCGTTTCAACGAACGAAAAAAAAAGCGCTGACAAAGCCGCACCAATTCTGCTCCATGTGGGTCAGGCGCCGCTCCAGGCTCCAGCCCGCGAGCGACCACTTGTACTCGAAGCAGTAGAGCGAGTACAGCCAGCTCAGGTGGATGAAGCTCGTGGCCGGTCCCACGACCGGGATCAGATACGAGAGTACCGTTTGGAGCAGGAAGAAACCCACCAGAATCGCGCGATACAGCTCATCCCTTCGGTAACAACAGAGGTGTTAGATGCGCCATCTAAACACTTGACTACAGTATACCATTGATCACCATACCGGATCATGTCAGCGACCGGTGTCGGCGCGGGCTTGCCGTGCAGCTGCATGTAAGCTTCCAGTTCACACAGACGGACACGCATGAGTACATATCACTATGACAGCCTTGGGTATGACAAGTGAACGCATCATACCGTCGTCTGCGATCTCTTGGTACCAGATCGTGTTGAGGATGAAGCTGATGCAGTAGATCGGGTACATCCAGAGCACCTGCGGGCACAGGAGACCACACCACTCAGATCTCCGGACACCCCGCATTAGCAGCAAAGAGTCCAGACCTGATACAGCAGGAACACGAACCCATCCACGCGGTCGCGCACGTCCTCCGCCTGGCTCGATCTGCGCGTCACGAGGGCGGGTGAGCGCTAAAGAGTCGCCGTTCTACGGGTCAATGTGGCCAAAGACCCACCCGAAGGAGAAGGTTTGCTGCAGGATTTCGCCGAAGAGGTGGATGACAGGGATGACGGCGCGGTCGAAGAAGAAGATGCTGCCCAAGAAGATGAGCCCGTTCAGCACGAAGCACTGCACACCAGCGAGAGAATCAACGTGAGCGTTAGCGTAAAGCGAGAGCGGAACACACCGCATGTCGCGCCGTCTACGAACCTTGGCGCTGGAGACGCAGATGAGCCGCGAGTTGAGGAAGAAGAGCAGGATGCGGTGCCCCGACACGGCGTGCTGTACGCCGCCGCAGAACTCGCGGAAGCCCGCGCTGAAGGCGTCCGCCATGTCGTTCCTCCCTCCTCCCGCAAGGTGCCAAAATGCACTTTTCAAGCCCGAGAGAGAGAATTCCGCGGCTATATCAGTAAGGAAAGTGCGCGTTTTACACATATAAATGTAGAAAGTAGAAAGATATACTGCTTTGGTGATTAGTTGTGATAAAAGGGCTATTTTCCATAATTACCAATCTTTCGGCAGCTTCAACGTGAACTGAGATCAATGACCTCCACAATGACCATGATCACTAGCAGATAACGCGTGTATGTATGTGTGAGAGCCTGAACGTGGTCATTACGGGTCGACTGTATGCCTGCTGGCGCCTGGACGGCGGCTACTGGTGCTCCTCCTTGCCCGTCTTGACGATGTAGAAGAGCGCGTGGATGTTGTTGTTCTTGATGGCCTTGCGGCAGGCGGCGATGACGGTCGACTTGGCGTTGCCGAAGCGAAGACGCGCGGCCAGCTGGATCATGTTGTTGACCTCCTTGAGCGCGTCCAGCAGCGCCTGGTGGTTGGTGCTGCGCTTCGTGTACTCGCCCAGCAACTGGTTGTTGAGCGTGAACAGCTCCGAGTAGTACCGCCGCATGCGCACCCTGCGTCGTCAGCCCCCCCCCCTCCCTCCGTTAGCGTCATGCTCAAGCAACATCATCACCATCAACAGCAGCACGTACATGTCGTTGAGAATGCGGGCGTCCTCGACGCGGATGACGAGATTCTTGACCTGGTTGGAGTCGTCGGCCATCTCGCCCGTGAGCTTGAGCCGGATGGCGTTGCACTCGTCCACGCGCACGAGCAGCGTGCGGAAGTCCTCCATCTGCCGCGGGAAGTCGGCCACCGACTCGAGCTCGCGCCACTCGAGGAACGCGCACATGTGCTGCACCAGCTCGGCCGCGAGCTCCATGTCATCCGTGCAGAACTCGGTCTCGTTCGCGTTGATGTTCATCACGAGCGCGTTTCCGTCGCGCACGTTGCGGAAGAAGAGCGACACGTGCACGCTCTCGGGCACGGGCTGCGTCAGCGCGAACGCGCTGTCGACCCACCCGACCATTTGGTGCGTCTTAAGCGGCGTCCGGAACTTGACGCTGCCCTTAGGCGCCTCAATGCCGTCCAGCCCCGTCAGCTGGTGGAAAACGGCGAACTTGGGGACCTTAAATGTGACGTCGAACACGTGGAAGGACGAGTTGTTGCCCCGCGACCCGACGAGCACCTTGATGTCGAGCTTGGCAGCCGTGTGTTTGGTCAGCGGCAGGAGGATCGTCAGTGAGGACGCCATGGTGGCGGGCCGCACGACCAGCGACTCGCCCTCGAACAAACCCGCGTCGTAATCGTACAGCACAACCATCTTGATGACGTGCTCGTTCTCGGTCGAGACCTGGAGCTCGTAGGCCGTGGACGACTTGGTCATGGCGCTCTTGACCGTGATATTGGTGTCGGCGCGGATCCGCAGTCCGCCTGGCTTGCCGCTCTTACCACCAGCGCCATTTCCGTTGCTGTTGTTGGTAGCTCCGCTGAGACTCGCCACGCTGATCCCGGAGCTGCCCCCGGACTTTGAAGAAGTCGACTCAAGAGCTTTGAGCTCCAGCTGCAGGTCTGCTTTGAGTTTGAACAGCTTTGCGACCTCCTTCTCCTCCTTCTTGGCCCTCTCCGAGGCCACGGAGCTCGTTTCGCCAGGGACAGACGCTGGGAAGTCGCCTGACGGTGTCACAAACCCACGGATCTCGCCGTCAGCCGAGCAGCAAATGAGTTGATCACTGCCGTCCATGCGATAGTCACCAGTCACTAGCGCCGCGACAGGCGAGGAGAAGACCTCGCGGTGGACGACTTCGCCGTTCGCGATCTTGCGAGCCTCGAACTTGCCGTTGTTCCACCCGATGACGATCTCTCGGTCGCCGTCACCGTTCACGTCGAAGCTTTGGATCGCGACGGGCATGTTCTTGGACTTGACGCGCCACGCGCGGCTCTTGCCCTTGTACACGCCGACGGTACCGTTGTCGAGCGCATAGCCGAAGAGACTCGATGGCTTGTCAGGTGCCGTCGGGATGGGCGCGAGCGCTCGAACCGCGCTCGTCTCGGTGCACTCGTACATGAGTTCCTCGTTCTGGAACGCGCGGATTTCGTAGTCGTCTGAGCCCACGATGACCTCGTCACGGCCGTGGCCTGTCATGTCGCCCAGCGCGAGCGCATGCACGTTATCACCCGTGACGGTCCAGAAGATCTCGCTCCCGTCGCCGCTGAAGCCTTGAAGCGAGCAGTTGCCGCCCACGACCACCATCCGGGCAGGCGCTGCCGCAGCGGACGCCGCCTTGAGCGACGGTACGGGCGCGAACAGCATCGTGTGCACGCCGTCGGGCACGTCCTTGTAGAAGATGTCCGAGTTTTTATCGACGTTGTACGCCAGCAGGCTGGTCTGCGTGCCGACCACGAGCGAGTCGCCCGCGTCCGAGGCCTGGAACTTGCCCGCGGCCAGCGCCGTGATGCGCCGGTTGACCTTGAGGAAGCGCACGCGCTGTTGGCTGCCTCCCTGGTCACCCAGAGTCTCATCGTTGTCCGACCGCTCGTTGGGCGAGTGCAGAAACACCTTGCCCGCCGTGGTACCGCACGCCAGCGTCGCGTGCCGCCCGTCGAACTTGCCCACCTGCGCCACGCGCTCCAGCACTGGCTGGTGCAGGTGCACCTGGAACGCCGGCTGCATCGCGTCCCTGTTAGCTGTGAGATAAAATAGAAGAACTGCTATCGATGGAATGCGATCAGACCCGCTAGAAGAGCGCGGGCGTCGCTCAGAGGCGCCGAAATGGCCGCCAAGGTCGACGGATCGACGCCATGCGCGTGTGTAGCTATTCGCGCGTGACCTTTCGCGTCGTGCGACTTTCGCGTAACATTATCTGATTCTCCCTCTGCAAGTGTCTCTACTAGAGAGAGTTCTCCTCATACTCAGAGCTGCTCGTCTGATTCATCTGGTTCATCTGAGCGCGATACCCATGGAGATCACTTCAGTATCACTTTACCCAGAAGAAAAGCTTTGGTGGACGAGCATGGCGACGTCGGCGCCCGCCAAACCGGTGATCACGTTCGTGACGGGCAACCGCAACAAGCTGGCGGAAGTGGCGGCCATCCTGGGTGCGGACTTCCCCTTCGAGCTGCGCAACCAGGCCGTGGACCTGCCGGAGCTGCAGGGCGAGCCCGCGGACATCGCGCGCGAGAAGTGCAAGCTGGCGGCGGCGCGCGTGGGCGGGCCCGTGCTCGTGGAGGACACGTCGCTATGCTTCAACGCGCTCAACGGGCTGCCCGGCCCGTACATCAAATGGTTCCTGGACAAGACGGGCCACGCGGGGCTCAACAACCTGCTGGCCGCCTACAGCGACAAGTCGGCCTACGCGCAGTGCATCTTCGCGCTCTCGACGGGCGCGCCCGACGCCGAGCCGCACGTGTTCGTGGGCCAGACGCGCGGCGTCATCGTGCCCGCGCGCGGGCCCAACAGCTTTGGCTGGGACCCCATCTTCCAGCCCGAAGGCTTCGACCAGACCTACGCCGAGATGGACAAGGCCACCAAGAACAGCATCTCGCACCGCTACAAGGCGCTCGACGCGCTGCGCACACACCTGCTGCAGACCAAACAACACTAGGCGAGGGCCAGTGAATGCAGCAGCCACTTCCAGTGAGAAGGTAAGCCAGAGATCAATACAGCGTCGACAAGGTGTCATGCACAACAACAACCCAAGACCACAGCGTCATACATAAACCATCTCGTTTCTCTCGTTAGGTCGCCACGGATGGCGACGCGGGCGGATGGCGCGGAGCACAGGCACTCTTTCGCCGACTCCTCTTTAGTTACACACACAGGCAATGGGCAAAATGGCGAGGGGGATCAACCAGACACTTAGTTGAGCGCCGAGCTGAGCGCGGCCTGCGCCTCGGGGCTCATCTGCGCGATGGCTTGCTGCATCTGCGCCTCGTAGGCTCCCAGCAACGCGCGCACGCAGGCGCGCACGCCCTGCTGCTCGGCCTCCTCGACGTTCGAGTCAGCGGCCAGTGCCTTGGCGTACACGTCCAGCACGAGCGGCATGTTGCTCAGCACGGCCGGGTGCTGCGCCTGCACGAGCCCGTTCACGCACTTGAACACGACGTCGTTCTCGTCGAAGTCGGCCTTGAGCGGCAGCGCGTTAAGCAGCACGGGCAGCACGTGCTCGAGCGGCACGGCGCCGTCGCTGGCCAGGATCATGCGCGCCACCGCGGCCGCCGCATTGTCCACCACCACCTCGTCGTTCGCCTCGGCGTCGAACAGCGGGCGCAGCGCGTGCAGCATCTGCTCGTAAGCGGGCGCCAGCTTGGCGCCGCTCACCTCGGCCAGGATGCCTACGCAGAAGGCGCTGTTAGCCTTGAGCACGAAGTTGTCGGACGCCAGGCCCTGCAGCGCCACCGGGAACACCTGCTCCACGAACTGCAGGCTCGACGGGCCCAGCTCGCGCAGTACCTCGGCGAAGCAGCCCACGGCGGCCGCGCGGTCGCGGGCCGCGCGCAGACCCGTAGCGAACGCCAGGAACTTGGGGAACAGCTCCGTGAACGTGGCCGTGAAGTGCTCGCCGTAGCACTTGCCGAGCACGCCGATGAGCTCGGACGCGCTCTCCAGCACCGAGCCGCCCTCATTCTCCTCGTCCTCATCCTCGAATTGCTCGGCTTCCGACTGGCACACGTGGTTGTGCGACAGCACCGCGCTCGTGACGCGCGTAATGTTGGCTAGGTGGTCCACCGTCACCACGGGACCGACGCGCGCCGACATGGCCTTGATGGCGTTGAACGCCTTCTCCACTACGATCTCCTCCGGGTCCTCCAGCAGCTCCTCCACCAGGCTCTTCATGACCGCGTTCAGGATGACGGCGTTGTTGGGCGTCAGGATGCTCTTGTCGAACACGCCCTTGGTCCACACCTGGCCCTCGGCCGTGGCGTGCGACGCCTCAAACGAGCAGATGACCAGCGCCGCCAGCGCCTCCGCCACGGCCGCGCGCACGTCCTCATGAATGTACTCGGTCAGCGGCGCCAGCGCCTCGAGCAGCTTGGGGATGTACGGCTCGAACACGGGGCCGCAGTTGAGCGCCAGCTCCTCCACGGCCGTGATGGCGCGCACCTTGGAGTTGAGCGCGTCCGTGCGGATGCTGATCTGGCGCATTACGTTGTCGTCGTTCTCGTCGTCCTCATCGTCCTCGTCGTCGAAGCCCTCGAGTACGTCGTTGTCGCCCATGACGCGGATGCCCTCGTCGCTCTCGATCTCGCGCAGCACGTGGGTCGCGGCCTCGTCCAGGAACGGCTGGAACTCCTGCTTGAAGATGCTCGACACGTTGATGAAGTACACGAACGCCTGCTCCTTGAGCTCCGAGTCGTCCAGCGACAGCGACGCGAACACAAACGGCATCGACGGCGCGAAGTACGGGCGGAACGCGTCCTTGCCTAGCGCCGTGGCCAGGTAGCCCAGGCACTCGATGGCGGCGCCGCGCAGGTAGAAGAACTTGGGGTCCTCAATGGCGCAGAAGGGCTGCAGCAGGTCGGCCACCGACGCAAAGTAGGGCAGGAAGGCGTCCTTGGCGCCGATGGCGATCGAGCCGATGGCGTCCAGCGACATCTTCTGCAGCTGCGGCGAGCCCGTGCGCAGTACCTGCACTAGCTTCGTCATGAGCGTGTCTAGGTACGGTAGCACCTGGTGGCTCTCCATGCTCTGCGTGATCTCGTCCAGCACATACAGCGCCGTGGCCTTGATCGTCTTGGCGGCGTCGTCCAGCAGTGCCAGGCCGATCGGCAGGATCTCCGTATAGTGCTCCGTGATGTTGGGCTGCAGGAATTCGGCGAACTGGCCCAGCGAGAAGCACGCCGACTCACGCACGCGCTGGTCCGGGTCCTGCGCCACCTTGTACACGGCGTCCAGCAGCTGCTTGAGATTCTGGCACATGAACTCGCAGCAGCCCTCCGAAATGATGCCAAGCGCCAGCGCACCGGCCTTGCGGCGGCGAGCGTCCGGCGACGAGATGTACTCACTGCACACGCCGAACACGACCGAGTTCACATACTTGGCCGGCACGTTGAGCGCGAGCGTGTCGAGCGTCTGCTGCGCCAGGTGTCCGGGTGACTCGTCGTCCTCGTCGTCGTCGTTGTCCGTGCGCGCCTCGCGCTCCAGCAGGTTCGAGATGAGGCCGCACGAGACGGCGTCATCGCGCGCGACGATGTCGAGCATGGCCGTGAACACCTTGCCCACGAGGTCCTTCTTGCCAATCGTCTTGGGCTTCTTCTTGAGGAACTCGCCCAGCGCATACGACGCCGACGCGCGGGTCGACACCTCGAGCTGCTCGGCCAGGATGATCTGCAGCAGCAGCTCAATGAACTGCGGGAAGCTCTGGTCCAGCAGCGGGAACGGGTGCGACGCGATCTCCGAGAAGACGTCCAGGAACTCGACGGCCTCCGTCTCGGCGCCGTTGGCCACGCACTGCTGCAGAACCGTCATCATGAGCGGCACCAGCTCACGGAACGAGCGCAGATCGGGCTCCTCCAGGAACTCGACCAGCGCGCAGGCCGCGCGCATGGCGCCCACACGCACCGCCAGCGCCTCGGGGTCCTGCAGCGCGGCGCCGAAGAGCTGCTTGAGGCTGGCGAAGTGCGGCTGCAGCTGCGTACCCATCGACTCGCCCAGCAGCTGCAGCAGCTTCATGGCGATTTCGCGCTGGTCGGCGTTGCCCGTGGTCGCGCACGTGTTAATGAAGGCCAGCAGCTCAGGCCACTTGCCCGCGCCCAGCTCGTGCAGTGCCAGCGCCGACACCAGCGACGCCACCGTCGTGCGCACCACGTGCACGGGGTCCTCGGCCAGGCGCGCGAGCAGCGCCTGCTTGACGCTCGTCTGCGTGGCCTCGTCCAGCTTGGGCCAGTGCTTGAAGATCTTCTTGCGCAGCATGAGCGCCGCAAGCTGGCGCACCTCGGGCTTGGCCGAGCCCTGAATCTGCGTCATGAAGCCGCCTACGCACGCCAGCTGCTTCATGTACACCTTGAGCGCGGCCTCGGCCTGTTTGATCTGCTCCGTGTCCGAGTGCGTCAGCTGCAGCAGGCACGCCTCGAGATGCTCCGGGTTGCTGAAGTCCGCCATCCTCACGGAGGTTCTGTGTATCGACCGGCGGTCGGGAAGGGGGCGGAGAAGAAGAAGAGGGAACGGCGCGGGGACCGAGCGGGGCCGGGAAAGATGGCAAATGCCGCGGCGAAAGCGCAGGCAGAAGGGGAAGGAGAAGAAGGAGAGCCGCCCGCTCTTCCTGGGCTCGCAACGCGTCGCTTTTGGTCTCGACGATGCCAATCAAAACGTCACAATTCCGTCCACCAAGTGCTGCATAATTTGATGAAAAACCTCGTTTTGATGAGTGAATCAATAGTGTACAACGGTGGACAAAGTGAGGTTCTACTGGCGGACGGGGTAGGGCGGGCGGACGGGCTCCCACAAGCCGCTCGAAATGACTGGTCCCCACCGACCCGCGTTTTTGGCGGGAGCCGCGTAAAAAGGGCGCCAACGCACCTGTTGCGGCCTCAAGTGGCTACACTTCGCGTTTGAACGCCGCATACTCTGCCCAAGACGATTGCAGGTGGCGGCCACGCTCTGTTAGGGAGTAGAGGCGCTCGGCTGGGCGTGGTAGAGCCTGTGCGGACGTCATGTCGCCGCAGAGTTGATGGCGAGGCAGCGGAGGCGACCTGATTCCTCGGTGAGCCATCTGTGTGACTGGATCGTACGAATGATACAATGTTGTTGTTCCGAGATCCAGCAGCACGGTCTTCCTCTGTGCAGCACCCGTCAATGCTTAGAGGCAAGTGTTGGCGATGTCCGTGCTCTCTTGGTTGGAGCGCGGAGCTGCTGCGTCGGTGGAGATGTTACCGGATGTGAGATCAGGCTCCTGCGTGGTTTTACAACGTGAACACGCGAGTCTGTGAGACCATCGCCCCGAGCCGAGCATCAGAGCAGTACGCACCGCTCGGCTGTCAGTGCCTAAGCCAGCGTCGTCGCGCTGGTTCGACGCCGCGCCTTCTTCGCTCTCCTTTGCGCCGAGATGATGCGACGACGCGGTGCAGGCGTCCTTCTCGCTACTGACTGGGTCTCCATCACCTCTTGGCATCTTCCGGCACGCGCTTGGCGGTCGGCAAGCAACGTTATTACTGAACGGAGGAGCCGGGACAGCAGAAGGAGGATCTCTACCCTGCTGCCTGCACGTGGACACGCTCAGCCGACGTGATGGCCTCGCCGATGAGATGGTCGGCGCAGCGCTCTTGGGTCGTTGCGGTGGGCAAGCAAACGGGACCTGATGAGCGCCATCCTTGGCCACTTGTGCCCACGATGTTCCTGTCGATTGAGCAGCCTCCTGGTCGTTGCATGCGATTGCTTGGTCTTCACTGTGCTCTCGAGGTTCGGCACGAATACTCTCGGCGAGAATTGCGTCCAGCTCATCCACATCCACCGATCCCGTGATCCATGCTGGGCTGCACACATTTCGCCACTGCGAGAGCAGATGCACACACCACAAGCGAAGCAGTTAGTGTCGCGCCAAAGCCTTCAGAAATCAAGCAATGGATCCCCACGAACGTGTTGGATCACTGGCACCAGTAGCTGGTTACCGCAAACGGACTGCAACGCAGCCACTGACACGACCGGTCCGCTGAGCAAGCACGCGTTCATCTGGCCCAACGCGAACCGGAACGACGGCCGCCCGAACCTCCGCTTCAGCGAGTACGCGATGTTGCGCACGCTCTCGATCAGTACCGCGGGGTTGTTATGACTCTCTTGCCTCGCTGGCTCCTGCACGGTTATCAGCGGCAGGACCTGAGACAGATACCGCCTGTACGGTGCACTCCCGTGTTTCATGTTAGCCTTGGAAAAGAGCACTCTTGTGCGCCCAGGCGGCACTGCTCGAGTGACCACGATGACCGGTTTGGGACACGCTTGCAGCTTGCGCTCACGCTCGGTCCTTGCCCAGAACAGGTCGTGAGCGTTGGTGGCGGGAGGCTCCTCCTTCGTCACCTTCGCTTGGCCCTTGTCTGTCTTACGCGGAGACACCGTCGGTCGAATTGTCGGCTGACCGCTGGTGTTAATGCGAGACGCGCAAGACTGGCAAAGCTTCAGCGTCCGGTAGCTGGGAGGAGGTGGACATACAGGTTAGATGCTAAAGCAAAAGAGTTGGGGGGAGAAGGAGTACCCACACGTACAGATAGGATGTTTGTGTCTTGAGCTCGTTGAACTTGTCGATGCTGGTGGAGCCATCAATCGCGAGAAGTGCTGGGACGGTCGCTTCCCCGGCTTCTGCCGTTTGTGCGCTGTGCTGGTTGATGATCGACTTGTACGACACCTGCAGGCGATGACAGTGCCCAGGTGAGACAAATGAATCGGTACGGTGGGTCGTATACGGACGGAGCCTAGCCTGTCGTACCAGGAAATCGATCTCCGTGCGTGGAAGGAGTCGTTTGCAGTTGGGGCACGCCTTCAGCTGCGATCCCAGACTATTGTCAGACGCTTGGACGTTAGAAGATCTGCTGCTGGTGTCCTCTTGCGCCCTTAACGTCGACGGAAGTGAGAGCCTGAACTGTTTCGCGGTCGGCTTCCCCACCGATTCGAAGGAGATCATAGTGCTCCAGAGCAAGTACACGCGGCGGTTCGCACCTATCTAATGTGGGGACGAAATACCGAGTGAGCACGAGAGACTACGACGACGCCTGTAGACACCCAACGGATAACGCCGCCACACCTTAAAGTAGTTCTCGAGCCGCACGCACTCCCGCCCCACGATCTTCTCGAGATGCGCGCTGATCTCGCCGTTGATGTGCTCGATCGAGCGCTTCAGCTCCTTGTCGTTCACGATGCCTAGGACAAGCACGAGGTACGGGTAGTCACGTCAAAATGGAGAACAACGCGTATTGCCGCTAGTGACGTTCTTACGCTGTCGGATCTGCTGCTCGCCGGCCTCGAATGTGGCCGTGCGCTGAGGCAGGCTGGCCTTGGAGTCGTGGACCGGGTGCGGGTTGATGCACTTACGCACGACGCAATCCTCGGGCGTGTAGACCGTCATATAGCAGTGGTTGTACCCGGACCGCGTCGGGATGTAGCGCTGCAGGACGCTCAGTGGCGGCTTCTCTCGGTCCAGGAGCAACTCCTCTTGGCGCACAACGCCGTCGTCAGTGCACATACAACGCGCTACTACCCTAGTGGAAGCAACCTACCTAGAGCCGCTCTGTTGAGGTGCTCGATGAACATGCGGGGCTCTCGGGACGCGGAAGAGCGCTCGAGGTACGCGTACGACGCCAGCACTTGGTCCTCGTCGGCCTGGCCGTTGTGCGACTGCTGCGCGGCCTTCGGCGCCTGGAACTCCTGCAGCACAACGTTGACCGACAGGTTCTTCTTGGTCTTGCGCAGAATCTGGCGCCAAACGATCAGTGTTTGCAACGGATTAGATTTGTGCACGTCCTGTGAGTTGGGAGACGGCGAACGCACCACTCCTTTCTCCTGGAGCGACGTGAACAGCCACATGACGGGTTTCTGGTACTTGAACACGACCGTATCGGTCAGCACGAACGAGAACTTGTCATTGCCGTTGTTGCTCTCGCAGCTCTTGCCGACGCGCGCCAGCTTCTTCCACAGGTAGCCGTACAGCTCGAGCGGCTGCTGGCCCAGCGTGTGCTCGCACGCGACGCCCTCGCAGCTCGCGGCCTTCCGCCGGCGCACACCGACACTCATCTCGCTCCGGGCAAAGTGTGAACCGATAGCGATACGCTTGTCCACGATTAACGCACGCCGTCACCTTTTTTTAGACCGATGATCGTTTACCATTGCATTACTCGAGAAGCTTACACACTTGAGAACGAGTTCTCAGGCTACCAGACGCACTGCTTGACGCTTTCGGAGCGGATCTTGGACTCGTCTAACTCGCTGGCTGCGACTTACAAGTGGTGGCCGCGAATGGTGTAGAACATGTCGGATTCCCAGCGCTTGGGGACGAACTGGACGATCGCGTCGATCTCGGCCTTCACCTCGGGCGCCACCTTGTCCACGAAGGTCGGCGACTTGATCGTCTCCTCCAGCTGCGCGGGGTTGCGCGAGCCCAACATCGCCGTCGAGACGTGCTCGTTGGACACGCATCAGGCGATCGCGAGCTGAGCGAGGGAGCAGCCGAGCCGGGTGGCGATGGGCGTCAGCTGCCGCGTAATGACAACCTTCCTGTCGAAGTCAGGGATCAACGAGCGCGCCCATTTCATTGAGAGGCGTGAGTTCTGCGGTATCTCATTGATGTACTTGCCCGTGAGCAGCCCCGTCATGAGCGGCGAGCACACCGTCAGCCCGAGCTTGTTGGTCTTGATCAGGTCGGCGTACTCGAACTCGACCTTGGATCACTCCAGGATGTTGTACATGGGCTGCTCGACGATCAGGCGGATAAGTCCGAGTCGGTCGGCGACGTCGCACGCCTTCTTGATGAGCGACGACGGTCACTCGCTCGTGCCCCAGTAGAAGGTCCGGCCCTGGTTGATGATGAAGTTCATCGCGCGCACGGTCCCCTCGACCGGTGTGAATTTCTCGGGGCGGTGGCAGTACACCACGTCCACGTACTTGAGCTGGAGGCGCTTAAGCGAGCCCTTGATACCCTCCACGAGGTGCTTGCGGGTGAGCCCCTGATGGTTCGGGAGACCGTTGGCGTACCCCTTGGTCCTGTAGTAGAGCTTGGTGGTGAGCACGAAGTCCTCGCGGGCCCAAAGGCCCTCGGCGACGCCCCGCCGCACGGCTTGACCGAGCAGCTCCTCGGCGTGGCCGCCGTCGTAGACCTCGGTGCAGTCGAAGAAGTTGATGCCGGCCTTGAACGCCGTCTTGACGATGTCGAACCACAGGTCGCTCGTCTGGTCGGGGTGGCGAACATTCACGAGCCGACTCCGAGCTTGGACACAAGCAGCCCCGAGTCGCCGAGGAAGCGGTACGTCATCTTGGGGATTTCAGTGGTGATGGCCATCGTTGTTGTTGACTTAGATGCTGGGGCAGCGAGTGCCGTTGAGTGTGACTGGAGAGCTTGAGTTTCACTGGGCGAATGGAAGAATGAGGAGGACCCTCACGCACACGTCCAGGTCTTGCTGATCTTCGGCCGCGCAGTACACCGAAGACTGCTTCAAGCAGCGCCCGCTTGGGCCTCCGCAACGTGTTCCGGAAGAACTCGAGTAGTCCTCATCGTACTTCGAAGTAATCACCATCATCGAGGTGGTCAATTGACCGTCAACACGGACTTACCGTGAACAAACAGCATCGTGGTCCACTTGTCGAGTATGAGCTCAAGACAGTCATGCGCGGTGCGCGGGCTGGCTGTTCGACTTGGGGTTGACGGCGCTTCCTCTGCGACGGCCGGCCCAGTTCCGCGCTGATTACTTAAGTTCCTCAGTGAGGGACTTAAGTAATCAGCATGGAACACATGAGCACCACAGTTGTCGCTGGTGTTGCGCATTAGCCTCGCGGGTGCTTGCCAAGCGCAAGACAACGCGCCTATTATATCCCCAGCCGATCACTCATCCCGCCGTACTTAATTAACCCAGTCGATGGCGGCGGTTTGCGCTTCTTGACACTCGCACGGTCGACAGCGGGAGTCTCTGCGATGCTGTCGTCGTCGAATGCGATCCGTCGAATAATCTTCGGCGTCCTGCTGATCACATAAGCAACGCGGCGCCTACCGTCAGAGGGGTGCTCCTAAATACACTGAGTCAACGGACAGCAAGCAAGATACTCACGCATCGGGTAACGCGACCAGGAGCGGTGGCTGGAGCCTTGACACCGGGGCAAACGCTTGCTCGTGGGTCCGCTTCTCCGCTTGCCGCCGTATTTCCGCAACGAACCCAGCACCAGGAGCTTGGCGGGTGGTATCCAAGTCCACCATTGTCACGTCCTCGCCCCTTGAATTCGTTTCTTCAACGTGGTTTCCCTCTTCCTTCTTCTCTTCTGCTGTGTCTTCTGAAGTGCGTGACGACCAACGAGATGCAGCTGAGGCACGCGCGTTGCCTGGAAGCACCAAATTTGCCACTCCCGATCTCGCCTCTGCGCTCGCAACGGCCACGAATTGCGGGACAAACCGCGGCT
This sequence comes from Phytopythium sindhum, assembly GCA_023334395.1. Lineage (NCBI taxonomy): Eukaryota > Oomycota > Peronosporomycetes > Pythiales > Pythiaceae > Phytopythium > Phytopythium sindhum. The sequence goes on from JAASGW010000127.1 coordinate 57,240, forward strand.
GACGAGGCTCTGGCAAACTGGCAGCAGGCAGCGGCCGCCGCCTTGGGTTCAACCGTTGGCGGGCTCCTATAAGGCTGGCGATGGACGACTCGGGCGAGTCGGACGCGTCCATGTCGGCCGATACGCCGAGTCGCACGCTGATGCTGCGATGCACTCGAGTGGCTGGCCATGGAGCGAAATCATCGTCCTCCTCCTCTTTCGTCTCTCCTCTCGTTCGGTACTTTGGTGGGTCTCTTCGTTCACTCTGATCTGCGTGAGCACTGGGTTTGCCGTCAGCTTGGCTCGTAGCATTGCCAGTCGAGTAAGAAGTAGCAGCGACGCTTACAGCCGCTGACGGAGAGTCTCGACGGAAGAGATCCGCTGGGTTCTCCCAGTACACCAGTCGCTGCTTGCGCTCACTACTGTTCCTTGCGCTGCTGCCTTCATGTGCTGTCGCTGAGCCTGGCAACGGCTCACGCGCGTGCCTCATAGCCCCACGCAACTGCACTTTGGGTGGCGTATCAATTGATGCGACCAGCACCATCGGCTTGAGTGGCGCGAAAGTATGCGCACGAGCCTCTGTGTCCACAGATGAGTCGCCTTTACTTGTCGATGTCTGACGCGATTCGGTCGGTGCCACATCGACTTTCCTCTCGGCCTTCTTCCTCTTCTTCGTAAACGCCTGCTGCCGCTGGGCTGAGTCCACTTGGTCCCCATTTACCGAGTCCTTCGCACGCTGCGTCTTCTTCGGCTCGGCTGTGTGCTTGATGCGTCGGCGCGCCTTCCTCCGAGATGCCATCGCTTCCGGGTCGGATGCTCCTGTGGTGGCCGCTTCTTGGTCGCCACTCGCGCGTGAACGTCGGCGCTGGCGACTCAGCGAGCGCGCCGCTGCCACTTCATGCTGGAGCGCGCGCGCTTCCTGCTGCAGCTCGCGCTTGCGCCGCTGGAACTCTCGCGCGGGCAGTACTGGCGCGCGCAGCAGACGCTGGAGACGCACGCGGCGCCCAAAGACGGCGGGGAACGCGGTCTCGGCCACGAGCACGAGCAGGCCGACGGCCAGACACGCTTGGAACAGTAGCGAGTCCTCGTCCACGGTCCACAGCAGCGCCATCGCCGCCCGCCGCGTCCTCCTCCGTGTGCTTAACTTGACCGCGCTTTTTTTTGGCGGCAAAACAAATAACTGTTAACATGATTATACAGTGCGCGCCATAAATATACGAAGAAAATCGAAATGTCGATAAATCGTCGAAGTGGCACCATAAAAACCTGGGACAGGGCTCAAATTAACGTACAGATTACGACTAGTTGCCACATATAGTTTTGTGTCGTTTTGAG